>OU015499.1:78219466-78376243 GCA_907164885.2 Dolomedes plantarius
CTTCTCGGGACAACACGGACCCTTTTGCAAAAAACCGCGAGTAAATCGGTTCAGTAGTTTTTTAGTCTATAGAGGACACACATACGAACATAGTCTTATATATATATATATATATATATATATATATATATATATATATATATATATATATAGATTTATTTGACAATGATAAAAAAATCTTTTAAAGTGTAAATAATAACAGAATAATATTCCCCTTCATATTATCATTTAACACATGAGGAATCAGAAGCAGAGGCAAACTATTTGGTGAAAGTTGAATCTATCGGGAGGAACTTGCTACTGTTGAAGAATAGAGCGATGAAATCACTTCGATAACGGGGGCCCATATCATGACATATTCAGGATCATCACATCGGATTCCAGGAATTACCGCTAGATTCCGAGACAGTTCAATCTATATTCTCTATATCGTCCGAGCTCTAGGAAAAAAAAAACAGCCAGCGCAATCTCCGGACCTTCTCTCGTTTTTTTTTCTTTCTTGGAGGGGCTGTTGACCGTTTACCGGGGCCATTTTGACTCGCGCCTTTTTCTCTTATTAGGTAGTGGGCTGTTTTTCTCTAGTGTAGGGGTGCACTAAGAAAGATTTTTGAAAATTCTTCTTAGATTTTTTTAAAGCTGTTTTAGTAACTGTTTTTAAGTTTGCATTTAAAATAATAATTTGAGGGTTATAAAATTTATATCACGAGAAAGATCATAAAAAATCCTTTAAAATGAAATCTTTTTCGAATCTTCACCTCCATTTTCTGATTTTTGGTGAATTTTTAAACATTCCTTTTTAGAATTTAATTTATTAAATGCTGATCACGTGGTTTCTTTTCTTTTTGTGATACTTTAAATTAATTTAGCGTCACGTGCATAACAACGAAATAGACAAATATATACATATTTTTTTCTTGCTAATGCGGCAGACGATTGGACATTATCCAAAAGATATTAAAATAGTGTAAAAGATATATTCCTCAAACAGTACTATATTAACTGTACTATATTATTTGTATGTTCTGTTACATTTAATTTGAATATTTTCTTCTACGTTATTTTGTCTATAAAAATATCTCTTACGCCTTTTTTTTATAAATATATTTTTTGTTTTTTTTATATCAATTGTATACATTGATCATCGTATTTATTAGAAATAAATAAATAAATAAATAAATATATATATAAAATTTTTTTTGGCATTAATTGCATACATTGACCGCTGTATTTAATTTGAATGTCCTCCGTAGCGAAGTACGGGTTTTTAGCTAGTCTTTCTATAAATGGATAAAATTAACAATGGAGAATTTATTTGAACTTAAATTTAACATTTTCCCGAAATATATTCCACTTTAATTTAATACCTAAAAAATATTTAATAATTAACATTCTTACTAGGGTGCCCCGAGTTTTAATCTCATTCCCAAGGGTGCCGCGAACATAAAAAGGTTGAGAATCCCTGAATAAGAGCATTAATGTAGGTGTTCATTTAAAAAACAATTCTAATTTCGACTAAAAATTGATCGGTGATTAAAAACACCTTAAAATATTCCCCGAACAAAATAGGAAAGTAAAGTCGGTTTGCAAATTTGAAAAGTAAATTTTGCCGTTTTCTTCAGAAGCGGAACAGGAGAGAATCAAAGAAAGTAAGGCTAATTACCGGATAAGGCCCGCTACCGGATAAGTGAACAGAATTTACGTTCCATTTAACTTATAATGAATATCCAAATGTTTTTTCGAATAGCCTCAAATTATTTCTCTAGTTCCGATGTTTTATTTGAGCCGTAAACATGTTTACTTTTCCCAATCAAGAAATCTAAAACAAACAAACAAACAAAACAATTTAGTATAAGGCATTTCAAACTTACTAGTTTGGTGATTTATAGCGCTACGGTCAACTTTTGCTACACAAGGGATAGTTAGATCAGGACGCGCAATTTAAAGATGATTCCGGACAGCCACAAACATCCATGCCAACAGTGGGACTCGAACCCACAGGTTCTGGACCGAGTGCCGGTGCCCTATCCATTGGGTTCAAACATAAGGGTATTGGGTAATTAATTATAAAGCTGACTTGTTTATATATTGTCAGACTCACGTCTGACATTCATAATTCGGACCATAGACACATCATTTAGAATGATTAGTGAAGACCGTTAGCGGCATGCGACAATACGAAAAGCCGGCGGCGATGAAATTCACCATAGGTGGTCTACGTTGGATGGAACCGGAAGGTCGGGTGTTCGAGGGGTGGAAAGATCGAGATTGCTCGAGAAAGACAGAAAAAGGGATAAATAGAGGTGACAGCTAGAAAAAGAATAGACTAGACTTGGACGACGCGTGCGAGCGGACAGAATATAGAGAGACAGGGTCTCTTTTGAACTTTGATTATGAACTCCTCTTTCATGAATGTTATCAGCGTTCTTCAGAACAAACTTATGTACCTTATTACTAGTCTAGATATTGATGTTATAATAAACCAGATGTAAATAAGAGCTATTTCTCCAGTTATGAATAACTCTACGAGACATTTATTTAACGGATCACGACGATCAGGTTTACATATATAAACCAGCATTTTTCTAAAAGAGAATTTTCGTTAGCTTTCATAATTATTTTTATGAGTTCAGAATACAGTATATTTTATACAAGAAGTGCCGATGAATTTTCTAAATACAAAATTCAAACTTCTATTGAAAACTTGATTTTGGATTTTAATTCTTGAAAAAAAGTACGAAAATATTCTTGTTCTGTAAAGTTTGTACAGCGAATACAAACTCGGGTCATTATAGGGTGTCGCAAAATTCCTGCAAGAAGTAATTTTTATAGAAAACACAGGTTTGTAATTAAAAATTGTAAATATTTTATTGATTCATAAAGTGTACAGTATAGGGTTATATATGGTATTTTTTAATAACCCTGAACTGTCAGGTATCACTGTCTTTTTTTCGTTGGCAACACTTTATCGTACAAATGTCACAAAATTCAAATCGCGTGAATTTTGGGACAGTATAATTCCTATGGTATGATCCTTTAAAGCAAACTAATTAAACGTCTCCTCGTACACAATATACAGGGTACCCACCTATATCCATTACACCCCCATAACTTCTAAACGGTGACAGCTTAGGCCATAAAGTTGGTGTCTAGGTATAGTAAAAAGGCTATGCGCTACTCGATGAGACAACTTACAGCGCCATCTATCAGCAAATTTTGGAATTAGCGTTTTTATCTCAAAAACGGTCTATCTCAAAAATGGCCTAAGCTGTCACAAGTTAAGAGGGGTGTAACAGATATAGGTGGTATAAATTTTGCTCACGACTATATACAAAATAATTACAAGATAAAAAGAACTTTTTATATACCAGGTTTTTAAATTTTCTGTTGAATCATATAAACTTGATAATTCTATGTATTAATAAATACTTTTTTAAAAATTTTTTGATGTATTATCCCATCAACTTGAAAGAAAATGAAAATAATTGGAAGTTAACTTGCGTTTAACTTTTCGTTCCCGTTCCTGCCGACAGATGGCTGCACCAGTCTACAAAACAAAATTAACTGAAAATGATTTCAATCCTGTTTAAATATGGCTAAAAGCATCAAAAGAATGTATTGTCACCGCGTTCTGAGCTATCCTAAAAGTTTCAAATGTCTAGCTAGTCGGGAAGTTAGTTAAAAATCGATTGCAAGATTTGTATTGGACAAACACATACACACACACACACAAACAAAAAGCGAGTTAATAAAAACATGATAAAAATATGAAAATCTCCCGCGGCTAGACGGTTAAAACTTTTTCCTATTTTCGTGCCGGAAAGTTTCATTTGCAAACCATTTCAAATCTCCTCATCGCTGTAAAACATTCTGTTTGCGGGTTATTAAGATAAAAGAAAGAACAAAAAGTAAAATTTTCTGGAAATCCATTAAATATTATCATATCATGAAAAGAAATCAAGATCTGAGAGCTGATATACTCGGAAACTGCGCAAGTGAATTTTTGTTTAAGATATAAGACTTAACCCCCGACATCTCTCGGGCACTTCCACATATACATTCAAAAAATTTTTCAAGATGATAATATAAGATCCAAGTAAACAAAGTAATGTATTCTTGTTTTGTGTATGCATCAAAAGCAACTGAGTTATTCCTCCCAGACGTGGTTAACATATTTGTTGGGTTTATTTGTTATTTTTCACTCTATATAGGCTTTTAAAGTAATAAGTATTTTGGATGGCTGAAGTTATTGCATGAATGCGATAAAGAACATTTCATTGAAAAATTGGATGCGTTTTTGACAGGAACTGTTAGCCGAATAACATAAAATATTGTATATTTTAACGAATATTTCTGAAAGGCAGCGATAGAGTCACTAAGACGTTTCTAAAATTATCAGAGACCGCGTTAAAGCAATGAAAAAATTTTAAATAATAAGAATTTTGCAAAGGTTCTACGAGACACACACTAATAAATAATTTAATAAACAAACATGAATACGTAGTGCTAGATGTGATAAAAAAATTTCCTGTCATTTTAAATGTTGCCAAGATTCTAAGACTGTAAAAGGCACGAATAAAGTATTTAAATGTACAGGGTGGTCATAAAAAAACTTTGCCGATATATGGACCTCTAGCGGCTGTTCCGTTCAGCCGATCGAGATGAGATTTCAGATATAGTTATTCAGGGGTATGAGCTAGGGATTTTGTGAACGGCAACAAAGTGGCGCTCACGGTTGCAGTTATAGGTATAGAAACTCAAAATTTTCGAATGGCAACGACCACTTTTTCCCGTCCCAAAATGCTCAGCGCACACGGAAATCCTAAAGAGAGTTGGTTGGTCGGTTTGATTTTAGACTGGGATCTACTGCTTAAAGCCGATTCCGAACGGCTACGAACATCCATGCCATCAGTGGGAATCGAAACCACGGACTCTGGTACCGAATACTAGAGCCCTAGCCATTCGGCCATCCTACAGTTCAAGAGAGTAGGAACGGTACGTGCATCACAAAAAAACGGACGTGTTATGCACGCACAAAAAACAGCTCTGCAAACGGCCAACAAAAAAACGATGATGGCACCTATGTGAAAAATGTGTTATCCAAATAAAAGTTTTCTTTTGTCCGATCTGTGTTGTAATCAGTCATTGGCGTCTTGCCTTTGTCAAATGCAAATTTCCTCGGTGCGCCCCGATCGTGCTATTGTAGGCGTTCGCAGAGCTGTTTTTTGTGCGTGCATAACGCGTCCATTTTTTTGTGATACACGTACCGCTCTAACGCTGTTTATGGTTTTCGCATGCGCTGAGCATTTTGCGACGGGAAAAAGTGGGCGTTGCTATTAGACGATATCAAGTTTCTGTACCTATAACCGTAACCGTGAGCGCCACTTGGTTGCCGTTCACAGAATCCCGAGTTCATACCTCTAAATAACTATATCGGAAATCTCATCTCGATCCGTTGAACGGAACAGCCGCTAGAGGTCCATATATCGGCAAAGTGTTTTTATGACCACCCTGTACAAATACCAATGTATAATGCCATGTGCAATTAACAAATGTTAAACTATTTTGAATATTGCCTAGATTCGTAAATTGCAAGTAACACATTTTGAAAGAACTGAAAACACAAATACGGCGATGTATGATAAACAAATTTTCATCCCTTTTTCGAACTGTTTAGATTCTGTGATCAGACTGTGACCAGCACGAATAAAGTATTTAAAAATACGTATAAAAATGTATAAAGAGAAGTGTGATTAACAAATTTTAAATACTGTAATGTTAATCGAAAGTAACATATGATAAAAGAATTGAAAACTTAAACATGACAATGCACGGCGATGTATGATAGACAAATTTCAGACCATTTTAAATACTGCTCAGCTTCAAAGACTGTGAGCAACACATGAAGACTTGTATCTTCCTTATTAAGTTACTTGTACCTTGCTTGTTAAGTTACTTGTTCCTTGCTTATTAAGTTACTTGTATCTTGTATAAAAATTAAAAAATTAGGAATTTTTACTCACTATCGTCTAAGTTTTTAATATATTTACCAATCTATAGTGAAACATCAAAACCCTTTCGAACGCCAGGAATTCCTAGGGTGACTATGCGAACCTCATAGACAAAAAAGTTCAGAAATTTTACTACTAAATATTAAGATTTTTTAGAAACAAATCGTGAGTCACAATTTGATTCGCCTGTAAATAATTTATCTCGGGATTAAAACGTGTCTAGCAAATTGTAGTTCACCAGCAGCATTTGTCACTAAAGGTTGAACAAAAAAGTTGCTTGTAATTGATGGGATAAACTCAAAGAACCAAATGAAACTTTAAAAACTTCCACTTCGTCTGAAGCAAGTGGAAATTGCTTGTCCTAAGCTAAAAGTGAAAGTTTTAAAACTGACTGGATATAACTATAACAGGATAGCGAAAGGATGAAGAGAACATCTGAGATTACAAATTGAATTTTCCAACCCCGAAATCATTTTCTGTTGCTACAGTTTTTGCTGCCTAATGCAAGATGTGGTAACTGAAAAGCGACCCAAAGAAAACATTGTTGAAAACAAACCAGACCTTAAAATTGGAACAGCATTGCTATGAAGATCTTAGCAAATTGAAAAGCGACACACAGAAAACATGTTGAAAACAAATTAAACCTTAAAATGGGGAAAACATTGCCATGAAGATCTTAGCAAACTGAAAAGCGACACACAGAAAACATTGTTGAAAACAAATCAGACTTTAAAATGGGAAAATAATTGCTATGAAAATATTAGAAAACAGAAAAGTGACACACAGAAAACATTGTTAAAAACAAATCAGACCTAAAAATGGGAAAAGCATTGCTATGAAGATATTAGCAAACTGAAAAGCGTAACACAGAAAACATTGTCGAAAATAAATCAGACCTTAAAACGGGAAAAGCATTGCTATGAAGATATGAAGATCTTAGCAAACTGAAAAGCGGCACACATAAAACATTGTTAAAAACAAATCAGACCTTAAAAGGTGAAAGCATCGCCATGAAGATCTTAGTAAAACGAACAACAACACACAGAAAACTTTGTTGAAAACAAATCAGACCTAAAAATGGGAAAAAGCATTGCTATGAAGATCTTAGCAAACTGAAAAGCGACACACAGAAAACATTGTTGAAAACAAATCAGACCTTAAAACTGGAAAAGCATTGCTATGAAGATCTTAGCAAACTGAAAAACGACCAAGAGAAACAGTGGAATGTCGTAAATGAAGCAGAACAGTTATACTTCAGTGGATACGGCTTCCACCATTAAAAGTAACAGCTAAGTGTTTCAGGGGAGAACAACTGCCAGTTCTCTTAACTTCTGTGAAGACTCATTATGTGTGTTAAATGTCATCAACTTCCCCCTGCTCTTCCCCAGAATAAACGCTGTCTTTCGGGGATCCATCACACCCCACTGATATAAAAGGGATGCAATGACCCTTGAAGGGGAGGGTATCTAAGAGAATGTACCAGATGTCGAATCATTAAGAAGGGAGAATAAAGCCCTACAAGAATAGACAGAATTATGCTGTGGCAAAATGTAGACTTTTAGTATAGTTCTGAGATTATTTTAAATAATCGGACGTGTAATATGTAAGACATTCAGCTGTACAATGTCTAAGCCCGTCTGCACACGGAGCAACTCCAAAGAAACTGATAACTGACTCGAATCACAAACCAGTCTGTGATGAGTCGTAACCTATGTGATTGAATGGAGCCACGCACACAGCGCAACTGGTTACAAACCCGTCGAGTCAGTTATCAGTTTCTTTTGAGTTGCTCCGTGTGCAGACGGGCTTAAGCTATTAAGTTGCGTTTTATCAAATGAGGGGCCACAATTATGTCTGCTTGCGATTAACTCAGATTTAAATATCAGCTGGAAAAAGATTTACATATGATTTAAAATTAAATGGGTTTAAAAATGGGTTAAAATTAAATGGGTTAAAATTAAAGCAACTGGATACGAACTCGTCGGACGAGTTTGTAACCAGTTGCGCCGTGTGCGTGGCTCCATTCAATCACATAGGTTACGACTCATCACAGACTGGTTTGTGACTGGAGTCAGTTATCAGTTTCTTTGGAGTTGCTCCGTGTGCAGACGGCCTTAAGGGGAGAGATCACCTTTGCACTCACAAAAATGCACTGATTTTACTACGAAGCTTAATGTGTCGTCAAACAGTTAATTTGTAATTAATTTTAACCAATTTTTAAGGGTGAATTGTACAAAGCTTTATCCATTAGAAAACAAAAGCAGAATTTTTGGCAGATAATTTGAAATTATTTTATGTAAAAAAAAATGTTTTATGAATAATGAATGCATTGCGGGCAGATTTTTTAAAAACTATAAGATATATATATATATATATATATATTAAATTATTTGCATATATTCTATCTATACTTATACTTTAATCTACACCTAAAATAATTACCATATTTCACATAAAAATATTTTTTCAGGCAAATGTATTGTAATGTATAAGAAATATCAAAATTTTTTCAAAAAATTAGTAATATGTACTTACAAAAGTTTAGGTGGAAATTGCGTAAACATACTAGATATACATGTATACAAAATTTTAACAATTTGGGACTATTAGTTTTGAAGAAATAGTGCGCACAATATCGAAAATAACAGTTTTTAGAAAAAGTCATTTAAAGTTTAAAGTTTCTATAAATTACTGTACTATTAGCTTTACACATTTGGCCATAAAATCGGTTGTAATTGTAGTATCGACTTAATTTTTTAAAAAGACTCCTTACATTCCAATCTTCAAAATTAAATCATAATAAAAAATTGAGTTTTTTGAAGGTTTTAAGGTGATTTCCCCCCTTAAGGCTGCTATGTACTAAGAAAAAAAATCGTTTTTCCCTTTCCCTCTTCTTGCAGACTCTTGTGGTGGGAGGAGTCCAGTTAACAGTTCGAGAATTCCACCCCCCTTAGGATTGACATTTTGAGGGATTGTAATGGCTCTCTCTCTATAGGGGGGTTAAGCGCTGACCCCCAATTTTACAAATATTTTATGCAATGGAAAAGAAGGTCCATAAATTATGCTCGTCAAATGTCAAAAATAATAATTACAAGATAAAAAGAACTTTTTATATACCATATTTTTAAATTTTCTGTTGAATCATATAAACTTGACAATTCTATGTATTAATAAATACTTTTTAGAATATTTTTTGATGAATTATCCCACCAACTTGAAAGAAAATGAAATTAATTGGAAGTTAATTTGCGTTTAAATTTTCGTTCCCGTACCGGCCGATAGATGGCTGCACCAGTATACAAAACAAAATTAACTGAAAAGCAATTCAAAACTGCTTAAAGATGGCTAAAAGTATCAAAAGAATTCATTGTGATCGTGTTCTGAGCTATTCTAAAAGTTTCAAATGTCTAGCTAGTCGGGAAGTTAGTTAAAAATCGATTGCAATATTTGTACTGGACAAACACATACACAAACAAACAAACAAGAAAGCGAGTTAATAAAAACATGGTAAAAATTAGAAAGAAATTTGTAAGAACACAAAACTGACAAAATTAAAATCAAAAACCGAAATATTGGCACTCCATATCGTCACCATTTAGACGTTCTTGTGCATTTCGAATCCGGTGAATTATGCTATTGTCTTTACAATTTACATCAGTCAGATCCAGTCCTCCCCTAACTGTCAATATCAAATTCTTTTGTGTCTAGTTCACAAGGGCCTATTCACATAGAATCCGTCAGCGTTAAAGATTCCGTTGGCGATGATTGGTTAAATGGGTCAATAATTGATATGATTGGTTAAAAACTTTTATGCTGACGGATTCTATGTGGACAGGCCCATAGTCTCTCAAATGAAGAATATCGTCAAAACTTTTGTAACAGCTTTTCAACTATTTTAAACTTTTTTAGGATTGCAGCTTTGGTACTGTAAAACTACACAGCTCTATGATGGAAATATAGATAGTAATCAGATACACGAAACTAATTACTAACGTATTTTGTGAAGTAGTGCACTCACAGCTGATATATCTGTGGCCAAAAAAGTAACTAAGGTATTCATAATTTACTAATAACATTGCCAAATATGGCAAATAAACTCTTTATATATGAGGCAGTGAAAGGCAAAGTGGTGTAAGTCACATTTTTAACTTTTTTTATTTGAGGGCAAAAATGTAATCTTCATGTTCAGTTTATAGTGAAATTGCAAATGATTATTTGCAATATCATAATAATTATTATGAATTATAATTTGTTCATATTATAGTGGAATTATTGTAGTTTTTGCAGTAAAACGCTTTTGACTTACACCACTTGACTTACTGACTTACACCACTTTGCCTTTCACCGCCTCATATAATGGTGAGCGTAGCAAGTCAAAGTTGAATTGGTACATGCGAGCGAAAAGCGTCTTTTCATACCTAGGGATTAATACATAGAAATTTTAATACAAAGACAAAACAAAAGCCATATTTAAAAAACAAATCTTCACTTACAATATGACCAACTTTGTTAGGTTCTGGAACGCATAATCTGGAACCGTATGGATCTTATTTTCTCCGAGGTCCCTGAAAGAATATTTCAAAATAAACTAGTACTAGTTAGATAGATAAAAAAGAGTAAATAAATCAAGAGCGAACATCAACACACAAAACAGGCAGATAATGAATAAAGGTTGTTTCGAAGCTTCCACTGTAAACGTATTGAGAAATTAAGCAGCTGACGCTGAATTTTGTCGTATACGGGGGACATCCATGATAACCTATGATTGTAACCTATGATTGGTATTTTACCATCAATAACATATTTTTTCTCACTGTGAAATTTTGCGTTCATGAATTACCTTTGATGTTCCTTTGTTATTTATTAAGTCCAATACAGAGTCCAATACAAAGTCCTGATCTGATTTTATTGCAATCAAACAATGTAGCTTGGTAACTGGACCGTGATTAAAAATCTTTCTTATCAGACAACCTTGGAGTTTGTAAATTACAGGCTACACGAACAAAAAAAAATATTTCCAAATTTCTTAGCTACTATTTGTTTTTCAATTCCTACTATTAGTTCACACTCTCTCTATATATATCTTGTTCAAATTTTCAATCGTTAATAAAAGTACTTTTTTTTCATCCACTCAAGTTCAAATACATTTTTTTAAACTTGTAGTGGATGACACTTGATGTTAATACAGTTTTTCAAATATTAATTCATTAATTAAATTTAATTAATCAATTTTAGTTTTAGACCTAGAGCGTCTCTTGCTCCTGAATAGTAATTTCCTTCTTGTTACTGTGTAAACGGTAGCACTGCGGTATCGCGGGCTTCTCCCGTCCTGTATGTTGCGAGATCGAATCCCCAACCTGACAAACTCTTTCTCTCTCTCTCTTTCCCCCCCTCCTAATCTCGCACAGTAGGCAAGGTTCTGGCAGGCAATCCTTTTTTTCAATTCCTACTATTAGTTCACACTCAAATTTTTCTTTGTTGACCTAAGTAGGAATTGACTTTAAAAAATTTTTTTATATATTACTTGTTAATTTTAAAATGATATTTTTCTTTATGGCTGAAACTTCATTTGACATTTAATTAATGTTCTATCGTTTCTTAGTTATTAAAACATTATATTTGATTTAAAAATTTATTTAATGTCAAAACTCTGGCAACTATTTTTCAATTACTATTTTTTTATTTGACAAGTTTTTCACAGGACATCACATCAACAGATAACATACGAAAGCCACAAATTTTAGGAAAAAACTCAGAGCTGAATAACAAAAATGACATGCAAAATGACCAGCTTTACGAATGAACTTAACAAATATTCACAAATAGCTCTAAAATGTTAGCGTCAAATAGTAGAACTAAAAGTTAATAACTTCATCTAAAATAACATATTTAAAATCTGATAATGATTCAAATGTTTCAAAATGACAATATGTCTTTAGCTTTTCCTAAATCACTAAAACATCATTTGGTTGTAAATTAATATTCTATCATTTATTAAATACAAAAGTTTTAAATTTGATTTCGCAATCTCATGTTTACTCACGTGAAACTATTTTTAAATTCCAAATTAATGTGTTACTATTTCTAGATTACTAAAGTTTTATTTAATTCGGAGAGTTTTTCTGGAAATTAAACCTACAGATAGAAACGTAATTCACAAATTTCATCCAAAACTGCAGCCATAGAGAGATAATTAGCAAATCTCGGCTCTTACATTTACAGAATCCTGAAAAACTACACTTTTTAATAAATAGCTAAAAAATTATCAATTTACATCGAAACTTTACGTTTGTATACCTGATAACGATTAGAAAGCTTCAAAAATTAGAATTTACATGAACAACTTTTTGTTTAATTTACTGAGACTACATATTTCATTTCGAGACTTCATTTATTACTATTTCTAAATCTCTAAAACTTCACATGATTGTGTAATTGTTGCTTAGAAGTTAGCTTCATTAACTGTAGATATAAAAATTTAACGACTTCTCTCAAAATACAACACTTAAATGTCTGATAATAAATCTATGGTGCCCGGTATAAGTCAAAAACCCCTTAAGTTAAAAACAGTGATTTAAATGTACCAAGTTTTTGGCTTTTATACCAATCGCAGAACAATAATTTCGAATTCAATCTTTTTAACAAAGAAATGTACTTTCGAATACAAAATTGATAAACTTTTATACAAGTCAAATTTTTTTTATCACTGTTAACAAACATCTAAAAATGACTGTTTTCGACTTAAGCCCTTTATACCGGGCACCATAGATATCAAAATCTTTCAAAACTATAATCTACATATGCAACTGTCCCCTTAAATTCTAAAACTTTATATTTCATTTTGAAATTTCCTCCCTTCCGCCCATATGCAACTATTTCTAAACTAGAAAGTAACCCGTCATTTTGACGCCATAATACTAATAATGACGTCATAGTGGAAAAAAGTATATGAAAGTTAAAAAATATCCCGAATTATCTAACAATATTGCATTTAATCCACACCTTGTAAAAGCAAACCCTTTCATTATTTTTTAGTTTTTCATGCGATTGGAGTAGTAGACTGCCATCCAGATTTTTACAGCTCACTACGCGATATGAATACTTGAGCTATTTGATTCATTCACATTCAAGTTTGTTTACTTTCAAAATTCATCGCAAAAGTAAACAGATTTTTAAAAACTGTTAAATATGCAGCTAAAAACATCCAATTTATTTAGTTCTGAATGTTTTATAGAAAAATAGGCCGAACAAACGTGATTTGATGGAGAAGATATTAGTTTTTAGGTAAGAAAAAATTCTGATCCACATCTGAAATTGAAATTAAGCCTAACTGGCATTTTGTTTACTGAGGGCTTCAATTGAAAGATGAGTACAGCCCGGAAGTGTTATACAGAGACAACGGCTATTATATATATAATTACTAAACTCTTTCTAAATTACTACACTCCATTCAAAATCTGATGCTAATCCCAGATAACTGACTTCATTTGATTTCAATTGACTTCATTTTATTTCAACGATAAATAACCCCCAAAAGACAAAAACTTTAACAAAAACTGCAGCCGACAAGATTATCATCTTGCTTCGTACCAGAAAGTATTTGTTCCACGTGGAGAGCAGCTTCACGCCACTAACTTAACAAACATTCGCGGAATACTTAACAGGCAGCATCATTAATAGTGTAGCTAAAAAAAAATTATCAGTTCCATTCAAAGTACCATATTTGCATGTCTGATAACGATTCACCCCAGCCCATTAACGTACTTTAGTGTTTCTTGTTACCAGTCCACCACCTTAATCACAGCCACACATAAACAGTTCAAATAATTTGTTATAATACCTAATAACTCATCTCTGTCAGAGATAAATAATGCGTAATTTACGCTCCGCAATTAAAACCGTTTTTATTTATTATTTTTTTTTCCCGAACGGCGTCTGGTGGAATGACAGCCGTAACCCGAAAAAGATTTATACCGCGGTATTGTTGGGAATACCTCCGAACGCAGAAACGCCCTTTCCAAATTAAGACGATTTCCGCGATGGCTCGGTTGAAAACCGGGGATTACTCTGGGTGGGTTAAAGATGCAACTCCCTGAAACTATTTCCCGATTTCGCCAATTGAAATTAAGTCGCTGGGAGTTGTTACTGTGTGTTTTGGGAAATCGGTAAATTATAGAGTAACGAGCTGAATTAACGCTTAGAAATAATGCACGTCCTCTTTTCAAAATGTCGGGTTCTTGGGGCACTGCCCTATCTGGGAGATTCGATAAGTTTTATAAATGGAATGTATTATGTTACTCAAGCCTGCTGCGTATTAGCTACATTGTATTCTCTCAACTCAATATTAACCTACGGTGTAAATTTTTCAGTGATTCTCGACTTAGATTTTTTGGAATTGTGGTATTAATAGAGGTAAATTTTTACATGGGTATCATTTTCATTTTAAAAATTTTACCCACCAAAGGAAATGATGTGTGATTATTAAAACTTATTACTTATTGAAAGAGTACATAACTTTTAATCAAACTTTTTTGTCTAACAGCCTATTAATAGAGTGTTAAACCTCTGTAAATGGCACTATGAAGGAAATTTTACGACTCCAAAACACGTTTATGAATGGAAAGTTTTATAAATGGAATGTATTATGTTACTCAAGCCTGCTGCGTTATTGGCTACATTGTATTCTCTCAACTCAAAATTACCTACGGTGTAAATTTTTCAGTGATTCTCGACTTAGATTTTTTGGAATTGTGGTATTAATAGAGGAAAATTTTTACCTGGGTATATTTTTCATTTTAAAAATTTTACCCACAAAAGGAAATGATGTGTGATTATTAAAACTTAATACTTATTGAAAGAGTACATAACTTTTAATCTAACTTTTCTGTCTAACAGCCTATTAATAGAGTGTTTTAAACCTCTGTAAATGACACTATGAAGGAAATTTTACGACTCCAAAACACTTTTCGGATGCTTAAATTCATGACACCAAACATTTCTTTAGATGGAAACTGCTAAATTTAAAAAATTTCAGTAGCCATACTGAATTAGCTTTATTCACAGAGAAAAATTTTCCATTAGTTTTCTTTGTGAGTTAAGCTATAAATGACACTATGAAGGAAATTTTGCGACTCCAAAAAATTTCTCGGATGCTTGAATTCATGACATGAAACATTTATTTAGATGGAAACTGCTAAATTTTTGAAATTTTAGTAGCCAAATTGAATTAGCTTAACTCACAGAGAAAATTTTTCCATTAATTTTATCTATGAGTTAAGCTATAAATGACACTATGAAGGAAATTTTACCACTCCAAAAAAGGAAATGATGTGTGATTATTAAAACTTATTACTTATTGAAAGAGTACGACTTTTCATCTAACTTTTCTGTCTAACAGCCTATTAATAGAGTGTGTTAAACCTCTATAAATGACACTATGAAGGCAATTTTACGACTCCAAAAAACTTCTCGGATGCTAGAATTCATGACACCAAACATGTCTTTAGATGGAAACTTCTGAATTTTTAAAAGTTTAGTACCCATATTGAATTAGCTTAACTCACAGAGAAAAATTTTTCAGTAATTGTCGACTTGAATTGAAAATTTTTAAAAAAATTTTAAGTTGTACTCTGTGAGAGAGAAAAAAATATTTTATTTTGCAATCGTATTCATTTTAGAAATTTCGTCCACGAAAGGATAGGACGTGCGTTTAAAACACAGAATACCCCATTATATCCTCGAATAAATAAAATTTATAAATACAAGGTGCCCGCGCTGAAAGTATCCAAAAGTTATGGCTTATTTTTACAGAACTTCCTATTAGAATTTTAAAAAAAATATTTAAATAGAACGAACATCTCACCAAGTTTTAATATCAATCATAGATTTCGATCATAGTATCATAGATTTCGATGCGTGCACCTTTTGTAGCAAGACAAACGTCTAAATGGTAATCCAATTCTCTCCAAGTGTTTCGTAACATATCAGGAGTTACTACTCGAATTGCTTGAATGATACGCTTCTTCAACTCATCCAAGGTTTCAATTTTTTTTTCTTTATACACAACGGATTTAATGAATCCCCAAGCAAAAAAGTCTATTAACTCCTGATATGCTACGAAACACTTGGAGAGAACCGGATTACCATTTAGACGTTTGTCGTGCTACAAAAGGTGCCCACATCGAAATCTATGATACTATGATTGAAATCTATGATTGATATCAAAACTTGGTGAGATGTTCTTTATACTTAAACTAGCTGAAAACCCGCACTTCGCTACGGAGTACATTCAAATTAAATACAACGGTCAATGTACGCAATTAATGCCAAAAAATATAAATATATATATATTTATAATAAATACGACGATCAATGTATACAACTGATGTAAAAAAAAACATATTTATAAAAAAATCGTAAGGGATATTTTTGTAGACAAAATGATGTCCAATCGTCTGCCGCATTAGCAAGAAAAAAATATTTTTTGTCTATTTAGTTTTTATGGACGTGACGATAAATTTATTTAAAGTACCAGAAAAAGAAATCACGTGATCAGCATTTAATAAATTAAATTCTAAAAAATTAATCTTTAAAAATTCACCAAAAATCAGAAAAGGGAGGTAAAGATTCGAAAAAGATCTCATTTTGAAGGAATTTTTATGATCTTTCTCGTGATATAAATTTTATAACCCTCAAATTATTATTGTAAATGCAAACTTGAAAAAAGTTACAAAAACAGCTTAAAAATTTAATTTTAATTTTAAAAAATCTAAGAAGAATTTTTCAAAAATCTTTCTTAGTGCACCCCTACACTATAAGAAGAATCGCCATGCAAAATTTCAGCCCTTTAGGTCCAGCGGTTTGGTCTGTGCGTTGTATGTCAGTCAATGAATGAGTCAGTTACGGAACTGTTTTATATATAGAGATAAATATTTTCAAATTCTAATAGGTAGTTCCGTAAAAATAAGTCATAACTTTTGGATACCTTTAACCCGGACATCCTGTATTATTTTCGTTCTATTAAAGAATGGAAAAGATGACCCTGTAAAAAATTTCTTTATTACTGAGTAGAATTTAAATAAATATCTTTGAATCCGAGAAGACAATCATTGGAAAAATATCTCCATAGGTCAACATTGAACTGAGCAAATCCAATAGAGCTACTTACTATTCAGCAGCCCTAAAATTTGATCCATAACTAATGGACGAAAAATTTAGCAGAAAAATGCTTTCCCGTTGGTTATCTCCAACTTTTCTTTTACCTTTCACGTCTTAAGGCTCCTGGGTAGCTGCACTTTATTGGAAGCTCTCTCCCCTCAATGTTAACCTCTGGAGAATATGTTTCAATTGGTTGTCGAATTGGATTGAAAGATTGCTTTTTCTTTATTTAATTGTACTCCGTAAGAGAGAGAAAACTACACTTTTTACTTGGGTATCTTTCTTAAAAAGGAATGCAAATAATCTATATATTTAAGTTTCTAAGCCGACTTCTTAGGCAGTTTTGGTTTGTATGAGAAAACTACTGCATTAATTTACTTAATTTTGGTCTTAAACGAAAGACTGTAATCTGTAGATTTGTCAAATTTGTCTTTTGTAACCGCAATTGCTATTGATTAGCGAAAATTTACAATTAAAAATTGATTTCTGCGCATGATCAGTGGCATGTTTAAATCTGTCTTTAGAAACTCACTGTTTCTGCGCATGCTCGGTGACATGTTTTAATGACAAACACGTTTATTCCAAGGAGTCTCTCTAGATTTCTCTCTGCCATTTTTATTTTTATGATAATTATGTTTGGGAAATATAAGATTAAACCTGATGGAAATTGTTTATTTCGCGTTGTTTAAAACTACTGCATTAATTTACTTAATTTTGGTCTTAAACGAAAGATTGTAATCTGTAGATTTGTCAAATTTGTCTTTTGTAACCGCAATTGCTATTGATTAATAAATAGCTAATCCAAAGTGGCTAATAGCCAGCAACCTCAACATAGAATTCTGTAAAATTCATCAGATACCAATTGCTGAACAAAAGCTTAGTGTTATGACTTGAAGTTTAAATTAATTAGCGATAATTTACAATTAAAAAAATTGCTTTCTGCGCATGCTCAGTGACATTTTTAAATCTGGCTTTAGATACTCACTAAGCACGAGGCCACTTAAACACATTAATTTGTTTCTGCGTATTATTATGATTTTCAACATTTGACAATGATGTGGCGAGTATAATTTGTGTATTAGTACATTCATTTACTATCTAGCCGTCATGTTTTGACAGGTACGAACTAGTATTTTTAAATCTGAATGATTCGGGGAGAAAATTAGGTATACCTTGTTTTATACACCCATAATTTCTTTTGGTGGATGAAATTTCTAAAATGAATACGAATGATAGCAGAGTAAACAATTTCATTCTCTCGCCTGGAGTACAATTTAAAATAAGAAAATCTTTAATTCCAAGTCGACAATCAACAGAAATTTTTTTCTCTGTGTGTTAGTAAGGAAATAAGCTAATCCAAAGTGGCTAATAGCCAGCAACCTCAACATAGAATTCTGTAAAATTCAGCAGATACCAATTGCTGAACAAATGCTAAGGCCGTCTGCACACGGAGCAACTCAAAAGAAACTGATAACTGACTCAAATCACAAATCAGTCCGTGATGAGTCGCAACCTATGTAATTGAATGGAGCCACGCACACGGCGCAACTGGTTACAAACCCGTCCGACGGGTTATGTATGTCCTAAGATGTATGTGTGTTTGGGATCGCGCCTATGGTTTATTTTGTACCGGTTTCTGGAAGAAAGGTATGTACCTCCCGGAGGCAAATTTAGCGTATCCTGTAGAAAGGTTTTGTGCAAAGAATAAAAGAGTGACTTGCCACCCCTTCTCGGCTGTAAAGGGGTCTTAGTGTCCCCATAGCAACGGCCTAGCAACATCTTTTTAGCCAATGACAGCTGAAAGGTGTTTGTCGAGGACATAGCTGAACTCTGCTCTCCCCGGTTCTAAAAGAAGTAAAAAAAACCGTTTCTTAGTGAGTTGAAGAATAAGCAGCGACAGGAAGAGGACCTCGTGGTGGTCCGATTTAGAACTATCCGCCTTTTTTTCTTGCTTTGCCGATTCCGCTGGTCGACTTAGTAGAAACGAGATGCTTCAATTTCAAACGAGGGTGGTGGTAAGTCATAATTATTTGTGTTATATTTATCAGGCGAGAGTACAGTGCTAATTTATTATATGTAATTTGAATTTTATGTGTTCTAGTAATTTTTTTAATGTATAATAACAATTAATATAATTATTTCTGTAAAAGTTTGTAATCAGTGTTTAAATTAATGTTAAGTAATATTAAGAGAAATTAAATGGTAACATTAGATATTAAATTTGAGTTCGTGTCCTTTAGTTATTCTCAGACATGTGTCAGAGTGTATTTCTCAAATTTATAATTTAGCAAAAAAAAAAAATAAAAAGCCACTATACAAAATATTCTAATTATTATATGTTCTAACTTAATTTAATAACTTACTATGGAGAAAATGCGTTTACTATTTGCAGCTACGTAAATGCTGATAATCCAATGAAAATGGTATTTTCAAATAGCTTGCACTTTTCGGAACCTTGCAACACGATTCATTTTATAAACCTCGTCCACAAAAGGAATTTAGGAGCGTTAAAACTCACTAAACTCCTTTTTCCGCGAATAATTTAAATTTTAAACAACTATTTGCATTTTTAAACGAAAACTGCCCCAAGGAGTAAAATTTCTTTCTCTATTACGGAGTACAATTAAAAAAAATTCTTTCAATCCAAGTCGGCATTCCTTGGACACATTTTCTCCATATGTTAACACTGAAGTGAGCGAATCCAATAGGGTTAGTACACAACAGTCTTAAGGGGCCAGGTATCTTTTAAAGATCTCGAGACTCGACAAACATAACCCTATTTTTAATCATCAGTAGTTACTAAAATAATTTATTCAGGAATAGGAAAATTTTACTGTGAGTTAAACACTCTTCCGTCTTGATAAATATGGCTCTCAATGTTTTCTAGCTTGAAGATAAATATTTTATTATTTTTAATTTCAACCATTGTTTTTTTTCATTGTTATGTCATTGCGCGCAGACTTGCGTCCGTATAGTAATGAAAATACATACTTTTTTAGTTTCAAAATTAAGTTCTGGAATATATCTTTAAAATGACCAACCTTTAAATCAAAATTCTTAGTTCTTCACAGAAAAAAAAGTTCATTTTAAATTTTAAAATTTCGAAAAAATTTGCTAAATTTTACTGTAATTAAAATTTTTATGGAAGGAATAACATAATAGTAGTTCATTTTAATGATACATCATGTTTATATTGCCTATGCATAAAATTTCTTGGTATTCTAGGCAACTGTTTTGTGATATCGTGTGCGAAATGTCAGAACAATGAAAAACAGCATGGTTAAAATTTTAAACAATTAAAACATTTATCTGCAACGTAGAAAAAATCAAGACACATATTTATAAAGAAGAAAGAGTGTTTAATTCACAGTAAAATTTTCATATTTCTGAATAAATTATTTTAGTAACTACTGATGATGGAAATAAGGATATGTTTGTCGAATCTCCAGGCCCTTAAGCTATGACGTACACTTTATCTAAGAAGTTTCTATATTGAGATAAAATTTCTGTGTAGATATTTGAAATTTTTTTTCTACATAGCTCTCCAGCTGACTAAAATTCCTTATATAGGGATTTATAATCTCTAATATGTTTTTTGTTTTTTGTGTGTGTGTGCGCGTGTGATTTACAATAACCCTGTGCAATAAATTTAATTTACCCAAGAATCCCTGTTATCATATGTTATATCCTGTTATCGTATGTTATGAGATAAAATTTCTGTGTAGATATTTGAAATTTTTTTTCTACATAGCTTTCCAGCTGACTAAAATTCCTTATATAAGGATTTATAGTCTCTAATATGTTTTTTTTTGTGTGTGTGCGTGTGATTTACAATAACCCTGTGCAATAAATTTAATTTACCCAAGAATCCCTGTTGTCATATGTTATATCCTGTTATCGTATGTTATGAGATAAAATTTCTGTGTAGATATTTGAAATTTTTTTTCTACATAGCTTTCCAGCTGACTAAAATTCCTTATATAAGGATTTATAGTCTCTAATATGTTTTTTGTTTTTTTTGTGTGTGATTTACAATAACCCTGTGCAATAAATTTAATTTACCCAAGAAATTTACTGTTATCCCTGTAATCGTATGTTATATCCTGTTATCGTATGTTATGAGATAAAATTTCTGTGTAGATATTTGAATTTTTTTTCTACATAGCTTTCCAGCTGACTAAAATTCCTTATATAAGGATTTATAGTCTCTAATATGTTTTTTGTTTTTTGTGTGTGTGATTTACAATAACCCTGTGCAATAAATTTAATTTACCCAAGAAATTTACTGTTATCCCTGTAATCGTATGTTATATCCTGTTATCGTATGTTATGAGATAAAATTTCTGTGTAGATATTTGAATTTTTTTTTCTACATAGCTTTCCAGCTGACTAAAATTCCTTATATAAGGATTTATAGTCTCTAATATGTTTTTTGTTTTTTGTGTGTGTGATTTACAATAACCCTGTGCAATAAATTTAATTTACCCAAGAAATTTCCTGTTATCCCTGTTATCGTATGTTATATCCTGTTATCGTATGTTATGAGATAAAATTTCTGTATAGATATTTGAATTTGTTTTTCTACATAGCTTTCCAGCTGACTAAAATTCCTTATATAAGGATTTATAGTCTCTAATATGATTTTTGTTTTGTGCTTGTGTGATTTACAATAATCCTGTGCAATAAACTTAATTTGCCCAGGAAATTTCCTGTTATCCCTTCTAGTGCAAGACATATAGAATAATAACTATGCATAATTTTCTACTGGAAGTAATTTTGTATTAGAATGTTTCGGAAATGCGTCTTACTCAACTAAACTTTTTCAATTTCTTTAATGTCAAGACTGCATATTTCATAAACTGAATGTAGACATCTGTACAGTAATTTCCTTTCAAAAACATAACTGAATTACTAACGTACGCCAAAAGGTTGTTTAGGAACATCTTACTATTACTAAAACTAAATCACAGCTGGAAAAAAAAGGGAAGACGACTCATTATGCAAATACACGAAGAATAAACTCAAGCTGACAAACTAGGATGCCTTACGCTCGAAAAGGGATGACTTAGAAACTATCCGAACGATTTATCAAATCACGAACCCCCAGTTCAACTAGGTCAGTGAGAAGAATAAAACGAACCGCCAGAGAAAATAAAAATTTCCGAAATTCGTCCGCGCGAGCTGGCAACACAAAACTTACAGAGCCTGCAGTTCGGGCAGTTGGGACAGGGCATCACTGGGGACTTCCCTCAGCTGATTTCCGTTAATCCAGAGCTTCTGCAATCTTCTTAATGACTTCAGGCTCCCGTGAGGAACATCGGCCAATTGGTTGTTATCCAAATGCCTGTAAAAGAGAGAAAAGAAATCACTGCGGCAACTGGCCCAGACTACAAGATAAAAACGAGGAGCAAAACAAGCAAGCATGGACATTTACATCACTGTTTTTTTTTTTTTTTTTTGGTTTTCTTGTGATCTCATGTTTTATGTATGGTTCCATCAAGCCACGCCGGCCATTTTATGACAGGAAATGGGGAATATGCTTTTTTTCTCTAGGGGGTGCAAGGGGGGTGGGTGGAACGTCGGATATGTTTCCCGGAAAGGGGAAGAAAGTGCCGGAATGAAAGAGTCGTATATATTTTAACGCGAATATACAAGAGCGTTAATGGTGAGGTTAAATTGACTTTTGTTGGGAGTTAATGGTGGCGTTGCCTGTAATTATCCCGTCAGAGATGTTCTAGGCCTCATTTATTATTCTGCAAGTCTGAAGATATACTATTCTTGGCATATCTGGATTAATTAATATGTCATGCAAATTAATGAAAATTTGCGGTGATAGGACAAAAGAAGCATTTCTAATGTTATCTAGAAATTTAACCTATTTAATAAAACATTTTCATTTACTAAGGTTATAAATCTGAGATATCTTCTATAAACTATAAATCAACTTATTTATACATTCTCCTTTGGGGTGTCTCATATACAGGGTGTTTCAGAAAGAATCACCCGATTTGAAATGAGTATATTATGAAAAAATTTAACATAGAAACTTAAAATTATTTTTATATTACATGGCTAATCATAAAGTTTTTTTTTCAAACCAAATTAAAGATGCTCAATACGCCCACCTTTGGATGCATGACATATGTTTGTAGGGTAGACAAATTCGTCACAAACTTTTGCGAGCATGTCTGCATACACTGCTTCCACGGATGTTATGCGCACACAAACCACCCGTGTCTTGGAATTGTTTATACCATCGACTAATGCTTTGAGAGGTAGGAACTTCAATCTACCAGGGTTTTGTCGACGAAAATCATGCTGAATAGTTGTTAGGACTCACACTTCGCAAAGCATAGAACACAAAAAGATTTCTGTTGTGTAGTCGCAATCTTTACAAACACTGAAGATGCGGGCGAAGGAAGAGCATTAGCGCTACTTGTCGGCAACTGCGTGAAACTCGAGATTTCTCTCTTTCTGCCTACACATTATTCAACGAAAACGGATTAAAAGATGAATAGTTATGATTTTTTTAACGGGATGGTGGACTTTCAAATTACCAAAAATCGAGCAAAAATTTAAATTTTTTTTTGGGGTGTATTAATATTTTAAAAACATGTAAATATTGGAATGAAATGCATTTAAAATGTGTAGTGAAAAGAAAAATGAAAAATTGGTGGCTTTAGAGTAGTAAGTATTAAAGGTAGATAAAAAATTATTTTTTAAATGACTTTTTCTCAAAATGAGAAATTTCCAGATTTGCAAGTCTTTAAAATGCTCCTCGCGTCATAATTTTTGACAAAATTTTATGAAATTTATAATAAAGATTCCTATAATACATCAAAATAAAGTTATGTATCCATTTTAGAATTCGAGGTCATTTAGGTTATAAAAGTTTAACTTTAGTGTAGAAAAGTACAAAAATTTCGCGAAAATTCAGAGTACAAGCATAAAAATATTTTCTAAAAATTAACTATTCAACGAAAGTACAAAAAAATACATAACTTTGTTCAGAAAGTACTTATAAGCAATATAAATGCAAAATTAAGGGGAAAAGTTTAAAATTGAGTCGCAAGGAGCATTTTAAAGAAGGGTAATTTAATTTAAATTTTTTAATTATAAAATATTTTTTAAAAATATTTATAAAATTTTATAAGGTGTTTAATATTGTTATACTTTAATGAATATAAATACAAAATTTCATATCTCTGTGGTAAAAATTTCAAAAGTCGTTTTGAAAGGTCCACTATCCCCTTAAATTGGAAGATTCTTTTGGAAACACCCTGTATATTTATAAATTTATATAGCGTTTTTTGGTTCTCCACAGTATTCAATAAGTTTTAAAACTTATCGCAAGACGTAGAATGATAGAACCAGTCTATACTAGAGAAATCTACTTTTGTCGTGGTTTTAATTAATTTAGTGCCTAAAACAATTACAATTAACAAAGAGGGAAATGCAGAAGGTTATCTGTAGGGATACGTAATTTTTGTATTTACGAAATAGGTGCGAATAAATGAGAAATTTGCCGATATGAGCGAATAAATGCGAAAATTATTTTTTTACTACTTTTCGGCGAAAACTCGGTGATAAACGGCTTTTTAAGAGAAATTAGGTAATCTATATATTTAAGTTGCTCAGCCGACTTTTTGGGCAGTTCGTGAGAGAAAACTATTTTATGCATTTACTTCATTTTGGTCTTAAAAGGCAGATTGTAATCTGTAGATTTGCCAAATTTGGTTTTTGTAACCGCAATTTCTATTAATTAGCGATAATTTACAATTAAAAATTGATTTCTGCGCATGCTCAGTGACATGTTTTAATGATAAACGTTTATTCCGAGGAGTCTTTCTAGATCTCTCTCTCTCACTCTCTGCCATTTTTATTTTATGATAATTATGTTTGTGAAATATAAAATTAAACCCGATGGATTGTTTATTTCGTGCTGCTTAATTAGCTATAATTCACAATTAAAAAAAATTTCTTTCTGCGCATGCGTTGACATTTTTAAATCTGGCTTTAGATACTCACTAAGCACGAGGCCGCTTAAACACATTAATTTGTTTCTGCGCATTATTATGATTTTCAACATCTGGCAATGATTTGTTGAGTATGATTTTTGTATTAGTGCATTTATTTACTATCTAGCCGCCATGTTTTGTCGGCTACTGTTATGAAAACATCAACTTAAAACTGGTTCCGGAGCATCCGATTTGAAACTAGACGGAACCGGTTTTACTTCGCTCCTGCTCGCCCAATCGGACATTCTCGAGAACTTCTTACAAAGTTTAAAAAAAAAGTTGGCAACAAGAAAGGTGTGGAAATTTTTGATTTTCCGGCTGAAGAACGTTATGTGAAGTCAGTCTTCGAATTTTTTTGGCGAGAGTGTCCGTCGGTGTTTTTTTAGGGAGGGTTTTCTGAAGCACGTGGTTGCGCGAGTGGCACAAGGGAGGTACAACTGGTCTACGACGGATTTGTACAAATGCGGAATTGACCGATGTTTCTTGGTTTCGTGCTAAGAATTGTGATGTACAAGTGCCAATAATTTTCGTGCTAAGAATTGTGATGTACAAGTGCCAATTATTTTCGTGCTAAGAATTGTGATGTACCACGTACAAATAATTTTTGTGCTCTCCGAACTTAAGTCTTAAATAAAGTGTGGTAAGTGAATTCCAGTTTTATTCTTTTTTTTTTTTGCAATGTGCTTATCTTTTATAATCACGGCCACAACAATAAATCCTTTATAGGTACCAACTAGTAATAGTAATAATTTACCAACATAATTGCTTAACTAAGACCATCCGAGGTCTGTAACTGAGAAATCTCACTGTCCTTCGGATTTGCTACGGATTTCACCCGGACAGTTTGTCAGTACCGGAGTCGAACCTAAACTTCTTACTCTAAAAATCAATCATCAAGTTTTGTGGCACAATTTCGTAGATTTAAGAACGTCTTGAGTGACAAAGTCAAGGGTATTTTGGTGGAAAAAGAAACAGAAAGTTGGTGAAATCGATCAGGGGCTCAATATAATGCTGAAGACAGAAGCAGAGAACAGTTTAAACAAAATGACTCTACACATGACAACATCCAAATGCCAACATCCAACCGCCCCGGGCGTTTAACTATCGGCCGGGGCGGGAACGAAAAGTTAAACGCAAGTTAACTTCCAATTAACTTCATTTTCTATCAAGTTAATGGGATAATTGATCAAAGAAATTTTAAAAAAGTATTTATTAATACATAGAATTGTCAAGTTTATATGATTCAACAGAAAATTTAAAAACATGGTGCATAAAAAGTTCTTTCTATCTTCTAATTCCTTCATATTAAAACAGAAATGTAGTTATTTTGAAGAGAATAACGCCTAAAGCAAATACATTATTTCTGAACACAAGACTGAAATCAGTGCGTTACTAAACACTTTTCGACGTTTCAAATTCAGAAACCAACAAACAAACTTGCTATGTTGAAAAGCTTTCACCCCTTATGAATATCGAAAAATAATCCACATTTTTAATTTCGTGGCTCTGCAATCTCAAAAAAATTGTTTTCGTTCAAGAGAGTTTTTGCAAAATTTTCCACACTTTCAATTTAAATTCCTACGAAACTCTAAAATGTGAACTGCAAATGATATACATTTCTAAGAGAAAATCCAGTTTTTAACGTAGGATTACGTTCCTTCATAACGGTCCTCCGAAAAACAAAATTTCATACGCTAAATTCGTCAGTCGTCGCGAGGTATAATTTTTGCAGCGCACCATACCCTGTCTGTAACGCTTGAGCAAGCAGCAAATAGTTAAACAGAAAAGTTCCAAAATGAGTCAAAATATTGACATATATATATATATATATATATATATATATATATATATATATATATATATATACACACACGTACATATATATAGATACATATATACATAACACATACATACATATATACATACAAAAGAGGTAAGCGACGATAAGTAATCCTACGTTAATAACCGGTGGTAGTTTCGTTGAAAGAAACTACCTGAAATTTTTTTTTCTGTATATAGTTTTGAGGGGGGGATTACAATCTCTCTATTCTAAAATAAAGTAACTCCCGCTGCCGCTGTCAAAAGCTTGTCACGCTATCTCCTCCGAAACCGCGTGAGGTTGGGCTCGAGAGCAATACCAATGGATGCAGAAAAATGGGGGGACCAAAGTGAGACATGTCTCATCTTCGTCGGACTTTGTTTTTTTTTTATTTTATGTTTTGTGGGAAAATATTGACTTTTTCATCTTCAGATTACGATAACTCGCCAAAAAATGATCGTAGAATTTTGATCTTTTTACAGTCTAAGACTACAGACATTTCTCTTTCAAACTAAATCTCATTTGTTTAAAAATATTTTAAAACAGACTAACATTTTCATCAAAAAATGAAACACAGTTTTTCAAGAAATATCGTCCCCTATGTGGATGTAATATCGATGCTCCTCGAGTTTTTATCTTACAAAGAAAATAATCACATCATCTGGAAGCTGAAAGCTTTCTTATTCATATAAACCTCATTTCACGTCTATATCTTAAATTTTCGATTTTTAATTGAATTTTAAAGCTGATAATTCAACAGTGATGAAACGCCCTTCGCATTAAGCGTGACATCAGTAAATGGATGGAAGCTGTTACATTGCCCGAGAATCCCCCTTATGTATCTCGCTATTAGCCATACCAGAGGAGCAAGCGTAGCGAGCCTAAGGACGAAAGCCCTAATTCTGATAAAATAAAGAGATGAAATACAAGATCTAAATTTGATCCATTTAAAATAAGTATAACAGTATTAATCTTACAAGTGAATCAAGGCCTCGGTAGGAACAGTACGGAACCGTTTACTCGGGAACAGATTTTAAGGCTGCTGTCTACCCTATTAGATTCGCTCACCTCAATGTTAACCTATATAGAAAATGTGTCTATTGCAATAAATTTGAGAACATGGAGGACATTGTAGCCACGCCCTATTTTACGTGCCCCGGCCCCCATTAGTGAACACGGCCCTGATTTGTAGCAACGCGCATCGAACCAGGGACGTTCAGATCACTGGCCCGCTGCTCTTGCCAACTGGGCCGCTACGCCCAGGGGAGCAGTGTTAGCTCACCTAAAGGTGCTCCAAGAATAAAGTAGCCAGAAAGACTAAGCGGGGAATAAGAAAAGGCGAATGTCTCCTGACAATTGCCTCCGCATTAGTAAAAAAAAAAAATTAATTACATCGAATTTCCTTTCACAATCAGTAAATTTTGTTTCACCCTTTGTATCGAGTTTTTCCCCCTTCTACTTCTATTACACACACTTCCCGAGTTGTAAAAATCTTTTGAACGGTCAGGGAAAAAATATAATATGGGGACAGATTGAAGAAACAGTTTCACTCTCTTTCTTCAATCTGGCCCCATATACGTATTAAATACTTATACAAAGAGGGTTTTCAAAGTTCAGATCTGTTCAAAAGCTCGATCCATCTTAATCCATCATCAAGTACATCGATGGTGTTCATTTACAGACACCAGTGACGCTGTTATAGTAAAATAACTTCTTTTTTCCTACGTATATCTGAGGGCAGATAACCGATACATTGATTCTTTGTTTAGTTTTAAGGAATTTTTTTTCCTGGCAGCTGCCCCTTAGTACTACAAATAGTTCAGATCATATTCCTCTACAGAGCTAAATAATTACGCTCAGTTAACTTTCAAAATTTCCAGAGTTTAAGGACCGCCTGGTGCGGCGTTTACGATTATTGACAGCAAAAGCATAAGAAAACGACAGAAAATTAGAGGTATAATATCTAAATACCCGTGCTTCGCTACGGGCTACATTCAAATTAAATACAACGGTCAATGTATGCAATTAATGCCATATATATATATATATACAAATCGTAACGGATATTTTTATAGACAAAATAATGTAGAAGAAAATATTCTAATTAAATCTAATAGAACATACTAAAGAATATATTACACTTAATATAGTACAGTTTGAGGAACATTTCTTTTACTGAATTTTAATATTTTTTGGATAATATCCAATCATCTGCCGCATCAGAAAGAGAAACATTTTTTTTTTGTTAATTTATTTCGTTGCTATGCACGTGACGTAAAATTAGTTCAAAGTATCACAAAAAGAAAAGAAACCACGTGATCAGCATTTAATAAATTAAATTCTAAAAATAAATCTCTAAACATTCACCAAAAATCAGAAAATGGAGGTAAAGATTCAAAAAAGATTTCATTTTAAAGGAATTTTTAGTCCCTTTCTCGTGATATAAATTTTATAACCCTCGGATTATTATTTTAAATGCAAACTTAAAAAAAGTTACAAAAACAGTTTAAAATTTAATTTAAAAAATCTAAGAAGAATTTTTCAAAAATCTTTCTTATTGCACCCCTACACTATAAGAAGAATCACCATGCAAAATTTCAACCCTTTAGGTCCAGTGGTTTGGTCTGTGTGTTGTCTGTCTGTCAGTCAGTCAGTCAGATACGGAACTGTTTTATATATATATAGATAACTAAAATAAATTTTTGTAAGCCTAAACAGAATGTTTAATGGTCACGCTTTGATAGTAAAATAATTTTTTTGTATACATTTCTGAAGGCAAATAGCCGATAAATTGATTCTTAGTTTAGTTTTCAGGATTTTTTTTCATAGTAGCTGCATCTTCGCACTAGAAATAGTTAAGATCATATTCTTCTAGCAAGCAAAATAATTACACTGAGTTAACTTTCAAAATTTCCAGCATTTAAGGATCGCCTCCTCTGATACGGAATTTACGATTTTTGACAGCAAAAGCGTAACTAAATGCAAGAAAATTAGGGGTATATAACTGAAAATAATTTCTGCAAGCCTGAACAGAATTTTTAATGGTCACATTATGTTCGCGCTAAAACTAAATAAAAGGCTTTAAAACTGACAAAATGACCTATAACCAATTAAGTTTATTAACAGCAATCGACACACACGCACACGCTCTAAAAGGAACTAAAAGAACGAGCTTTTAACCTTTACAGGTTAGCTAATTAAATTTACAGCTATCAAGCCGAACATCTATCGGCTTATTTATCTTTCCGGTCGTAAATTAAGCTTAATGTCCCCGCTCTTTATTGTATTTTCGTCCAGAAAAATTTTAATGGCAACATAACGTGCGAAGTGTCCATTCATTAAATTTCGAGCGTCAAGTTATAAAACAAATAGTGGCAGAAAGAAAATTCTGTTAAACTTAGATTTGCGTTTTGGATTATTAATGAGGCAGGTAGTTTAAATTTATGAAAATACTTTTTTTTTGCTATTTGAAACTAACATGTTTTTTTTTTACCTTGATAAACCTAAAGGTTTGTATAATTTTGTTTAAAAAATGAACAAAAAGTAGATATATCTAGATATTGTATTTATAATTATGCAAATTAGATTTAAATATTAGTTAATCTTCGTATGAAATCGTCAGTTTGGGTACTATTTTTTTTATTTGACAAGAATTTTATATGCTGGTAGTAAACCGGGTAAATGTTTACGTCCCGATGTACTATTTCTAGTTTTCATTCGCCGTAAGGGACGGATATTTTATAGATTTATTACTTAACTCTCATTCATTGATTTTGAAAGTAAAGAATTTCAGCTAAGCCTTATATTTAGTTAATAAATGAATGTCCCTAGGGGTTGAATTGAAATTGAAAGCAACGACTTCTACATAGCGACATCTATGGATCTCCAAATCGCCCTTAAGAAGTTATTTTATCTTTAAATAACTGCTAGATAAATTTGCCCTAAAATTAGAAAAAAAAGTAAGAAAGCTGTATTTGTCTGTTCAAAAACATCTAGTTCATCGTAGAAACAAGAATCCATATCGTCATTAACAAGTCATTTTATCTTTAAATTACTACTAGCTAATTTACCAAGAAATTAGAAAAAAGTAAGAAAGCTTTATCGTTCTTTTCAAATACCTCCAGTTCTTCATAGAAACAAGAGTCCATATCGCCATTAACAAGTTATTTTATCCTTGCATTACTACTAGATAATTTACCCTAAAATTAGAAAAAACTAAGAAAACTGTATCGTTCTTTAAAAAAACATCCCGTTCTTCATAGAAACAGGAGTCCATATCGCCATTAACAAGTCATTTTATCTTTACATTACTACCAGATAATTTACCCTAAAATTAGAAAAAAAAGTAAGAAAGCTGTATGTCTTTACAAAAAACATCTAGTTCTTCGTAGAAACAAGAGTCCATATCGCCATTAACATGTTATTTCATCTTTACGTTATTACTAGATAATTTACCCTAATATTAGAAAAAAGTAAGAAAGCTGTATCGTTCTCTTCAAAAACAACCTGTTCGTCATCGAAACAAGAATCTACTGTATATGACCCTTAACAAGTTATTTTATCTTTACATTACTACTAGCTAATTTACCATAAAATTACAAAAAAGTAAGAAAGCTGTATCGTTCTTTTCAAAAACATCCAGTTCGTCATCGAAACAAGAATCTACTGTATATGACCCTTAACAAGTCATTTTATCTTTACATTACTACTAGCTAATTTACCATAAAATTACAAAAAAGTAAGAAAGCTGTATCGTTCTTTTCAAAAACATCCAGTTCGTCATCGAAACAATAATCTACTGTATATGACCCTTAACAAGTTATTTTATATTTACATTACTACTAGCTAATTTACCATAAAATTAGAAAGAAGTAAGAAAGCTGTATCGTTCTTTTCAAAAACATCCAGTTCGTCATCGAAACAAGAATCTACTGTATATGACCCTTAACAAGTTATTTTATCTTTACATTACTACTAGCTAATTTACCATAAAATTAGAAAAAAGTAAGAAGTCTGTATCGTTCTTTTCAAAAACATCCAGTTCGTCACAGAAAAAAAGAGTCCATATCACCATTAACAAGTTATTTTATCTTTAAATTACTACTAGCTAATTTACCAAGAAATTCGAAAAAAGTAAGAAAGCTTTATCGTTCTTTTCAAATACATCCAGTTCTTCATAGAAACAGGATTCCATATCGCCATTTACAAGTTATTTTTCTTTGCATTGCTACAAGCTAATTTTTCATATTGCCATTAATAAGTTAATTTATCTTTAAATTACGACTGGCTTATTTACTATAAAATTAGAAAAAAAATTCATAAAACTGCATCGTTCTTTTAAAAAATATCCAGTTCGTCATAGAAACAAGAATCCATATCGCCATTAACAAGTCATTTTACCTCTAAATTACTACTAGGTAATTCACTGTAAAATTAGAAAAATATAAGAAAGCTGTATCGTTCTTTTCTGAAACATCCAGTTCTTCAAGGAAATAAGATGACCTATCACTAGTAACAAGTTATTCTATCTTTACATTACTACTAGCTAATTCACCATAAAATTAGAAAAAAAGTAAGAAAGCTGTATCGTTCTTTTCAGAAACATCGAGCCTTTCATAGAAACAAGAATCCATATCGCCATAACAAGTTATTTTATCTTTACACTAGCTGAAAACCCGCACTTCGCTACGGAGTACATTCAAATTAAATACAACGGTCAATGTATGCAATTAATGCGCCCAAAAATAAATATATATATATAATAAATACGACGATCAATATATACAATTGATCTAGAAAAATATATATATATTTATAAAAAAATCCTAAGGGGTATTTTTATAGACAAAATGATGTCCAATCGTCTGCCGCATTAGCATGAAAAAAAATATTTTTTTGTCTATTTAGTTGTTATGCACGTGACGATAAATTTATTTAAAGTACCAGAAAAAGAAATCACGTGATCAGCATTTAATAAATTAAATTCTAAAAAATAATCTTTAAAAATTCACCAAAAATCAGGAAATGGAGTTAAAAATTCGAAAAAAAATTTCATTTTGAAGGAATTTTTATGATCTTTCTCGTGATATAAATTTTATAACCCTCAATGTATTATTTTAAATGCAAACGTAAAAAAAGTTTAAAAAACAGCTTAAAAATTTAATTTAAAAAAATCTAAGAAGAATTTTTGAAAAATCTTTCTTAGTGCACCCCTACACTATTAGAAGAATCGCCATGCAAAATTTTAACCCTTTAGGTCCAGCGGTTTGGTCTGTGCGTTGTATGTCAGTCAGTCAGTCAGTCAGTCAGTGAATGAATGAGTCAGTTACGGAACTGTTTTTTATATATAGACTAGCTGAAAACCCGCGCTTCGCTACGGAGTACATTGAAATTAAATACAACGGTCAATGTATGCAATTAATTAAAAAAAAATAAATATATATATATATATATTTATAATAAATACGACGATCAATGTATACAATTGATGTAAAAAAAACATATTTATAAAAAAATCGTAAGGGATATTTTTATAGACAAAATAAAGTCCAATCGTCTGCCGCATTAGCAAGAAAAAAAATATTTTTTTGTCTTTTTTTTTTTTGGCACGTGACGATAAATTTATTTAAAGTACCAGAAAAAGAAATCACGTGATCAGCATTTAATAAATTAAATTCTAAAAATTAATCTTTAAAAATTCACCAAAAATCAGGAAATGGAGTTAAAAATTCGAAAAAAATTTCATTTACAATTATGATGGAAGGATGGATGAACATTGATGCAACAATTACAAAAGAACTAAAGCAATCTATTCCCAGACGTTTAAGGGGATGGTGGACTTTCAAATTACCAAAAATCGAGCAAAAATTGGAATTTTTGGGGGGATGTATTAATATTTTAAAAACATGTAAATATTGGAATGAAATGCATTTAAAATATGTAGTGAAAAGTAAAATGAAAACTTGGTGACTTTACAAAAGTTAGTATTAAAGGTAGGTGAAAAAACATGTTTTAAATGTATTTTTCTCAAAATGAGTAATTTGCAGATTTGCAAGTCTTTAAAATGCTCCTCGCGTCATAATTTTTGACGAAAGTTTATGAAATTTATAATAAAGACTCCTGTAATACATGAAAATAAAGTTATGTATCCATTTTAGGATTCGAGGTCATTAAGGTTATCAAAGTTTAACTTAAGTGTACAAAAGTACAAAAATTTCAAGAAAATTCAGAGTACAAGCATAAAAATATTTCCTGAAAATTAACTATTCAACGAAAGTACAAAAAAATACATAACTCTGTTCAGAAGGTATTTATAAGCAATATAAATGCAAAATTAAGGGGAAAAGTTTAAAATTGAGTCGCAAGGAGCATTTTAAAGAAGGGAAATTAAATTTCAATTTTTTAATTATAAAATATTTTTTTTAAATATCTATAAAATTTTATAAGGTGTTTAATATTGTTAGACTTTAATGAATATATAAGCAAAGTTTCATATCTCTGTGGCAAAAATTTCAAAAATCGCTGTGAAAGGTCCACCATCCCCTTAAAAGCTGTTGTGGATGCTAAAGGATATCTACTAAATATTAATTTAACGAAAAATTAGAATATTTACTAATATGTAGAGACTTTTTACAAGTGTACGATGACTTTTGTGAGGTAAAGTTTTTGTTACTTTTGGATTATTGGTTTCTTAAAAATAAAGTTTTACTATGTTTTCAAAATATTTCATGTAGTTTTGTTAAAAATAGATTTTAGATCTTATTATTAAATACCCATTCTGAAATATTCATTTTAATCAATGGATAGACCCCTATTTCATTGAAAATCGTAAGTGTACGAACACTTTTGGGAGCCACTGTATATAGATTACTAGCCAATTTACCTTAAAATTAGAAAAAAGGTAAGAAAGCTGTATAGTTCTTTTCAAAAACACACAGTTCTTTATAGAAGCAAATAAAAAAGTCCATATTTAGCTGCCGTTTGTTTGGAATGCCACCATATATTAGGATCTTAATAATACGCCTAAGTGGCTTCATTAATCTCAAAGCAAAATAGTGAATAGAGCATATTAGGGCTTCTCGAAACTTTTCTTCCGGAGTTAGGCATAGATTTGCTCTCTGAGTAAATTGTGAAGTGAGTTTCTTGAATTAATATAAAAAGGGAATAAATCTCATAGTTTCCCTAATCAAAACTAATGATTTTCCTTTCTATTCCAGCAAACGAAAAAGATTGCGTCATATACGTCGCGTCAAGAATCCCCACCATAACCATTGCCGTTAATACTTGCACGTTATTTTTATAACAAATTTTTGGGTAGAAATCTAGTCTTTAATTGTTTCCCCGAAGATTTTTGAGGGTTTATCAAACTCGATTTTGTCAACGAAACAGCTCGTCAAAGCGGCCAAGATTGAAATATTTCAGAGTTTCCGAAACTCTTGCATTAATCTGGACAATTCCAACTGATTATACTATTAAAAGATGTAACAGCTCACAACGACCAAAAAAGTTATTGCTTTCAAAGACTTTTAATTTATGAAAATAAAACATAATTGGTCATTCTTAAATTTTAACTATGGCTCAAAACTATTTTTCGGTAGTCGGATAAGGTTGCTTAAAGGACTGTCCCTAAAAAAAAGGCACTTCACTATAACACATAGTTAACACCTTATAATTGGGGTATTTTGTAGATCTGAACTTACTTGCAGCGTAGGGGGTTAATTTTGGAGATTTCGTGAAGCGCACTAAACACCGCTAAAAGTCGTATAACATTTAAAGTACCATCGGGGTTTGATAAATATTTTTGATTTACATTCACTATTGCAGTCAATTTCAATTCAAGGATTACGTTCCTCAATAACGGTCCTCCGGGAAGAAAAAATTGTCCGTCCTGCGTCGCGAGTTATAATTTTGGCAGCGCGCCAAACCGAGTAGCAGTAATCAGTTGACCAGAAAAGTACCAAAATGCGTTAAAAAAGAAAAAGAACAGAGGTAAACAACGATAAGTAATCCTACGTTAATAACCCGCGGTAGTTTCGTTAGAAGAGACTACCTGAAATATATTTTTTTCATTTATCAATTATTTATTAATTTAGAATACACAACCATAATTCCAATCAGTTAATGTAGGATTGTTTCTCTACGAATATTTATGATTACGCGAAAATTTTTTTTCACATTGCCAACCATATAACAACTGCGAATTATAACAGTGGGTGTCTACAGTGAAATAAATCTACTTTCATTAAAACAAATCCCCTGGGTCCATATTTCAGACTGCTCGTTTATATCTTTGAGGGAATGTATCAAATTAAATCATCAAAACGAGAAAAATTCCGAATTTGGTGCAAATAATTTTTTTTTTGAGGCTGATATTCAGTTTAATTAAGAAAACTAGAAATGAAATCATGGCAACCATTTTCATAAAAATTCTTTACACCTGCAATCTAAAAATAGCTCACATATGGCATCCATCTTTCTTGTCATTAAGTTTTCGCCCTGAAATCAACTTAATAAAAAAAAGGAAAATGATTCATTTCTGAAACGCAAGTGTTTTTCTTCTAATCTTTTCACTTTTCTTAATTAAATTTATGGGCGATAAAGCGAAACGTTGTAACTATCGGCACATTTATCTTACAAGCTATAAATTATACATAACTTACTTTTTGTGCCCTTTATTCGACGATGTTTTTGTGGGAACGCTACAAGAAGAATTTTTTTTATTTATTCTCACGCTAGAAGATATACATGGCAGAGAAAAAATAATTATTCTAAACAAAACGCGAGATTTATCATAGGAAATTGATTTCTCAAGAAAAAGGTAGTTTGCTGTGAAAGGACACCGGAAAATTTTAATTTCGGGCTTTTATATTCTGTTAACAGTTGACAAAATGTAACATTGGTTGAAATCTATACATGGCGTCAATATTGGCGCTATTCAAATACCTTACTTTGGTCGAATTCGAGCATTCAGTCTTGAGCCATTAGAAAAAGTAGCATCGAAATATCGAGATGGAATAAATCAAAAGCAAACCTGACGCGTTTTTACAGTAGTCTCAGACTGAAAACGTGTTATATATAACTTAAATAGCCCTACAACTAATTTAAGGCCATGTTTTGCGACATAAAAAATCATCATCCACCAGATAATATCCGAGAAGAACAAATGTAACTAAAATGTTGCCATTCGAAGAAAATGAAATGATAAAAAGAAAATTATCATTAACGATGAAAGTTAAATTATTCTAAGTATTAGTAAAATGAGTTAGAAAGCTAAGACAAGAAAATCTAAACACAATTATCTGTTTCAATTAGCTCTCATATTTTCCGATATTAATATAACAGCAGGTACTTAAGAGCTTGTCATAAGATTATTATTTATTCTTAAATCCAAAATACACGACAAATGAAAAACTCATTTTATCGTCTGGTAATAATATTTCTTCAAAACGTAACGTTTTAATCACGTGATACGGGTGTTTAGGTTTTTCAAAATTTTAATTTATTGTGTTTATCTAACGACCCTTCAAGGACTCAAGATTTTTGTTACATTTCGTTCTCTGATGACGGAAATAACGTTTAGATGAATCTACTCTTGCGACTTTTAACAAATCATCATCCGTAAGAGAATATCCGAAAAGAACAGATATAACTAAACTGTTGCCATCCGAAGAAAAGAAATGAAAAGGAAATGATAAGAAAAATATCATTAACGATGCAGTTAAATTATTCTATACAAAATATCAGTATAATGAATGAGTTAGAAAGCTAAGACGAGAAAGGTCTAATCACAACTATCTGTTTCAATTAGCTCTCATATTATCCGATATTAGAATTATAAGAGATACTTGAGAGCTTAGACTATCATTTATTCTTAAATCAAAAGTACCCGATAAATGAAAGCTCATTTTATCGTCTGGTAATAAAAATTCTTCACAACGTAACGTTTTAATCACGTGAAATGGGTGTTAAGCTTTTTCAAAATTTTAATTTTGAAATTGTGTTTATCTAACGACCCATCAAAGACTCAAGGTTTTTGTTACATTTCGTTTTCTGATGAAGGAAATAACGTTTAGATGGATCTACTCTTGCGACTCTTAGGGCCTGTTCACATAGGAGTCCGTTGCGTTGCGTTAAGGAAAAGATGACGTTGAGACGAAAATAAACCAATCATAGGACTCCAAACGATTAGCAATGAAATTTTAACGCCTATGATTGGTTTATTTTCGTCTCAACGTCATCTTTTCCTTAACGCAACGCAACGGACTCCTATGTGAACAGGCCCTTAGCAAATCATCATCCACAATAGAATATCCGAAAAGAAGAAATATAACTAAAATGTTGCTATCCGAAGAAAAGAAATGAAAAGGAAATGATAAAAAATCTTTAACGATAACTGCCTCCCTAATAGAAAAGCCCCTGGTCAAGACGGTATCACCAATAATGCCATTGAAAATCTCCCCCTTCATTATGCCAACTATTTAACGGATTTAATTAATAACATCTTTAAATTTAAATACTACCTGCATCCCTGGAAATCGGCCATTATTTTCCCAATTCATAAGCCTGGTGAGGATCCTTCCCTTCCGAAAAATTACAGGCCCATTAGTCTCTTATCTTCTCTTTCAAAAGTGGTTGAACACATTTTTTGTAGCCGTATTCACAATTTTATCGATAGCAATAATATTCTCTCTAATGCACGATTTGGTTTCAGATCTAAACATTCTACCACACATCAGCTGCTTCGTGTTACTGAGTACATCCATGATGGACTACAGAACATAATACAAACTGGTGCTGTCTTCTTTGATATTCTTAAAGCTTTTGATACTGTCTGGTACAGTGGCCTTATCTATAAACTCATTAAATTTAAAATGCCAGCTGCCCTAATTAAACTTACATACAATCCTATCTTTCGGACAGAACTTTTGATGTAAGCTATTCTGGTACCACTTCAGCCCTACGCCCTGTTAATGCGGGAGTTCCTCAAGGTTCGAAACTCGGACCGGTCTTATTTAACTTATTTATAAATGATATCCCCACCACCCCGAACACTTCGCTTACCCTCTATGCTGATGACACAGTCATTCTCGTTAAAAATGAGATATAGTCAGATATATGCATACTTACCTCCAACGTCACATTAATATTCTTGAGTACTGGTTTGATAAATGGCGTATTAAACTAAATCCCAGTAAAACAAAAGCTATCTTCTTTTCATACAACAGGATTACCCCACCTCTAGTTAACGTTTATGGTCAGCTCATCCACTTTAAAAGGGAAGTGAAATATTTGGGTATCTTCATGGATAGTAAGCTTACTTGGAAGAAAAATATTAATAATAATATCTGCAAATTTTTTAAAGCTAGAAAAGATGTCACCCACCTCCTGTATCAGAAGGAGATGAGTATAGAAAATAAACTTCTGCTTTACAAAACAGTATTTCGACCTATACTTCTTTATGCAGTATCTGTATGGGGGTCAGCGGCTAACAGTCATGTCCAGAAATTGCAATTGACACAAAATAAAACCTTACGTCTAATCACTAAAGCCAATAGATATAAAACTAACTACTCCCTCCACAAAGATCTAAATATTGAACCCATTCGCCTGGCTATAATTAATTTCGCCACTAAATTTTATAATAGTCTTTACTCCACCCCTAATGAAGAAATTGCCAATCTTCCTGATTATGACAATAGAGAATTTAATCGTAGACCTAGAGCGACTCTAGTGCTTGACACTGGGATTACTCCCAACTCTTCTTTCCCATAATTTAATTTTTTTCCTTTCTTTATGTCATTCCGTTTTCCTTAAATTCATTCTAGCTCCTCTTAATTTTCACCCCCCCCCTTTTTCCTAATTATATGCAGTCACATCCTCTTACGCTTTTTTGAAATAGGAAGTGTGTCGTCTCGTTGGTGTAATATGCCTCTGCGAATCCTCATGGTCAAATTGTGAGCCGTCCTCCCTGATAATACCTTCTGCTAAGCTCCTGGATCCTTTTTCGTCAACCAACCAGATTGCGGGACACATTTTGCTCTCGACCAGTAATTAAGCTTGATGTTTTTTAACCTCTGTAATACAAATTCATCACCTGGCTTCCTTTTTCGGCCTTTCAAGCACGGGTTGCTTGATACGTCTTTCCCATCCTGGGTTTGATCCCAGCGTTTAATATCTTTGCTGCTCGCGGTCCTCTGCGGCTCGTCTTCGACTTTTGAGAGTTTAATCTTTATATTTTGCTTTTTATGTTATCATATATTGGAACATTTTATTTTGACAAGTATTGCTGATTTTATTTAACTTTAACTTACTAAATTCTAATGTTTTTTATTTTTTTGTAACTTCTTTAATTTATTTTGTAACTTAACTTTTTTTTTTACTTGATTCAGTTCTTCTTGGACCATGCGTGAAAAGCTTCAGTGCTTCCCATTTCAATACCGAGGGTAAAGGGCTTTCTTAGCCCTATTTGGAACCTCACAAAAACTTTTTGTCCATGTCTTTAACGATGTCAGTTAAATTATTCTATGACAAACTATCGGTAAAATGAGTTAGAAAGCTGAGACATGCAAATCTAAACACTGCATCTGTTTCAATTAGCTCTCATATTATCCGATATTAGTATAATAAGAGGTACTTAAGAGCTTATCATAAGATTATTATTTATTCTTAAATCTAAAACACACAATAGATAAAACCTCACTTAACCGTCTGGTAATAATATTTCTTCACAACTTAACGTTTTAATCACGTGATACGGGTGTTAAGGTTTTTTAAAATTTTAATTTATTGCGTTCATCTAACGACTCTTCAAAGATTCAAGATTTCAGTTACATTTCGTTCTCTGATGACTGATATATCGTTTAGATGAATATACTAAAACAAGCTTATGGGTGCACCAGTGTGGAAGTAATGCTTGCCCTGCATGTCTAATGTCATATCTTCATGATATTCGCTATTTTTTATACCTGACGAGTATATTTTTTATTCTCGAACTGAACTTAAGAACGTTAGTGTAAAGTATAAAACACATTAGGCAGTACTTTTTCTAACGTGCTGCATGTTTCTTTATTTATTTTCCTTGTTCCATGTTCACAGTTAAGCTGTGAATATGTGGAACTAATATTACTAAGCATAATGCAGATGCACACAGTATATCACAACTCAACTCAACTCGTGCATAAGCGAAGGGAAATATTTCAGGTAGTCTCCTCTAACGAAACTAGCGCGGGTTATTAACGTAGGATTACTTAAAGTTTGCTTTTTTTGACGCATTTTGGTACTTTTCTGTTTAACTGTTTACTGCTACTGGGTTTGGCGCGCTGCCAAAATTATAACTCGCGGCGGACAATTTTTTTTCTCTCAGAAGGACCGTTATTGAGGAACGTAATCCTATGTTAAAAACTCAGTTCGAGATTAAATATACACTAAGGTGTAACTGATTAAATTTATAATTTTTCCTTGATCTATGCAACGTCGCCAAGGAGATGCTGTATTAAGGCCTGTTCTCATAGAAGTCCGTTACAGTAAGCATAAAAGGAAAGTTGGCGCTGAGACAAAAATAAACCAATCATAGGCCTTAACAATTTCGTTGGTAATCGTTTAGAGGTTTGTCATTGGTTAAATATATTTCAATATTTTTACCTTTACACTAACGGACTGTAATGTGAACAGACCCTTAGGGCCTGTTCACATAGGAGTCCGGTGCGTTGCGTTGCGTTAAGGAAAAGATGACGTTGAGACGAAAATAAATCAATCATAGGCCTCCAAACGATTAGCAATGAAATTTTTAACGCCTATGATTGGTTTATTTTCGTCTCAACGTCATCTTTTCCTTAACGCTACGCAACGGACTCCTATGTGAACAGGCCCTTACTCATTACTGGAAATTTTGAAACAACTTTTGACGCAAATCTGTCATAAAGGATCGCAATAGCACCTGAAGAAGTATCTTTTTCTCACTTAATATTCATAATATAACACTGAGAACTTTGAGAGTTTGCATTTCAATGTATGTAACAAACATTCATTACAAGGCCTAAGGAAGATTGTTTTTGTGGGTGGTATTCTTTCTAATATAGGAGAAACTATATATATATATATATATATATATATATATATAAAAAGAGAACATAATTTTTGCACTAAAATTTTAAGCAAACTAAATAGTAAGAAAAACTCATTTTGGTGCGTTTCATTTCGTATATTTCAAGTCCAAGAATACCAGCGCATACGAATATTACATTACGGAGGTCCCATCTCATTCACCGACATGAAACATTGGTTCGGGAGAGAGCGATGTTAAAACGTCACGCCATCCCATCGTTTGCCGGTCTCCAATTTCATTTTGACCCGTGCAACAGAATCGTCTGCGACCTTTGGAATCTTTGCGTGTGGGAGAATATTAATACAGTTATTGCTTTTAATGGGTCGCAGATTGGTTCTTCAAGTTTCAGGTAGTTATTTTTTCTCTTTTTTTACATTATCTGGGTTTGGAAATTTGATCGTTTGCGGTGGCAACTGTTATTTACAAATGTTACGAGTCTTTTCTATCAGGCTGATCGAAAATCTTCTTAGAGTATGAGGTTTCTCCTTTGGTGAGATTTTTTGGCGAGAAATCGCCAAAAAAAAGTTAATTTCTATGCATTAAATATAAGGCAAAGCTGGCGGATAAATGTTGAAAATGGCAGATGAGCTTGTTTTCTTACATAAATAAACATTTCTGAAACATGGAATAAACATTAAATAGCAAAAATGATAATTTAAATCTTTATCCAGCTACTTACAGAGCTTCTAACGAGGGCAGGTGTTCAAAAGCAGCTGACGGGATTTCACCCAGTTTGTTATTCTGGAGAGACCTGAGGAAGAAAAATTACGTAAGTGTTAAGAAAGTAAAGTATCGTAAAAAAATTCGAAGAAAATATCACCCGCTGAGACTGACAGCAACTGAAATAGAATATCACAATTAGAACTGCAGATGACAAATGTTAAACACATCAGTCTAAGGCTGGTTGGCTGGAATTAGAAGCACTCCGATCATTTTTAGTTATAAAAGGGCTTAATAAAGACCGAGACTGAAAATTTAATAAATAAAGTCAATTCTGAGTGACTGCATACACCAACGTCTTACGTGCAACATGAACCCTATTCAGTGTGTTAGTCATCAAAATACAAATATTTTGTGTTTTTCTACGTTTCAGTTTAAACTAGAGATGGATTAATCACTGTCATTTGTTTGGCAGAACGGTTATTCTTTCATTTATGTACACAACTATTTCTTTTCACTCAGAAAAATGGTGCTGATTCGATAGCGAGTCTCTAAGAAGGGGAGATAAAAGATAACGTTCAAATATTTTAGCAGACAATCGTTTATAAAATAAAAACAGAGAAGATTTTTTTTTTGAACGCAGAGGCACTTGTCGCTAGACATTCACCTGTATGTACACCGCGAAACTGCTGGCCATTTATTTAAGGGGGCACCGTATAGGTGGCCAGCATTACCCCCTACAAACAGGTTCCGTAATTTAGAACTGAGTCAAGTGGCGAGACTGGCACTATTGACACCGCACCTCCAGAGGTAAATTTCAGAACTTGGAGGACATTGCAGATACTACAGATTTTTCGAAGAACAGAGAATTTAAATTTGGAAATAATCAGGACTAATTATTTTCGATTCTTAAATATCGATCATTACAAAAGGGATTTGAAACATCTGACTAAATTGTCCCAAATGGTGCTCTTACCGACGTGCTAAGTTTTTAGGGCTAGCTGTAACCCTACCAATCACAAGTGATCTAGTGCTCTTCCGGTATAGTTCTTTTGATACAGATTAACTATATTAAATAAAATTAATTTCGAACAGTCGAAAGCTAAGAAGAAGAAATTCCTTCATGTAATTACGTAAGATACATTGTTATTGACAAGATTTAAGTTAATTCACTGTTTAAATACTGAAATATGTCATTTCCTTTTTAAAATTCTCATTTCAGCTATATCAGGTGTAGTTTCCCTAGAGTTTAAAAAAATAAATAAATAAATAAAGCAAATTGAAAATTGAGGTCTGAAGATAATAGACTAACAATGGGATCTAAATATACGTTTGGTGATGGTTTAAAGCTTTATTCTTGGGGTTATATAAATATACTAGTTACTAGTACATAACCCCCGTCAAAAATGACGGACATTGCAGAAAACAGTACTTAAACAGCAGTAAACAACAAAACTAAACTAAACTAAATCAAAACTAAACCAAAACTGTTTCAAAAGTGAATGACTCACCACACAGCAGGCATTGCTGAAAACGATACTTAGACAGCAGTAAACAACAATAAAATAAAACAAAACTAAATAGTTTCAAAAGTAAATGACTCACCACATAGCAGGCATTGCTGAAAACGAAACTTAAACAGCAGTAAACAACAATTAGTTTTGATAAATGAGTTTCAAAAGTTAATTGAATGAGTTTCAAAAGTGAATGACTCACCCCACAGCAGTATTTATAATAATTTATAATAATTACATAATAATTAGCAAAGTGAAACACAATTTAATTAACATTAAAATTAAACATTAAAAATGTAGTTATTTAAAGGGAATATGGAAAACCATGGAGTAGAATGAATTCGAAATTCAAGTGAATGACTCAACTGAATAAATGATTCTTTTCAATGGATATTTTAATTTGAAGATATTTCAAAAACTGAACGGTTTTGAGCTAGGGTGTTCACTTGAAATTTTCATATTTTTTAAAGGGCTTTCAAAATATGTAACTTTTGTGGTATTATTTTTCAAGAAAAATTTCAGAAAATGGCGTCGCAATGTTAAGATGTTCCTGACTTGGTCCGTCTCGGAATGGTTACCTAAACTTTTCTACTCTAGGATTTTATATAAGTAAAGATATCTGTGGCTTGGTACAAGAAGTGACTAAGTCAATTTTTTTAAAAATGAATTTGTCTACTTATGTCTCTTTAAAAAATATATTATTTTCAATGTAAGAAGTACCCAAATCTGTCCGATGCTTCAAAAGTGTTTTCTAAACCATTGTACAGACTTTGGTACTTCTTAGATTGAAAATAATATATTTTTAAAAGAGACATGAACAAACAAGGTCATATTTTTCAAATACCTATATATACACATACATATATACATGCATATATGCATTTTTATTTACTATATGCATACGTTCACACACACACACACATATATATATATATATATATATATATATATATATATACACCTATTATATTTTATACAAATATGTGGATCTCCAGTATGCTTCTAGAATTTTCTAGAGCAATACCCGTGGTAGATTACATAAAGTGGTAGCAGGTGACCATCAAATTATTTCCTAATCTGAGAATTTCTGAAAAACTTAAGGCGTTTTTCAGGAATATCCAGCAGTCAGATAGTTTAAAGTGATAGTAAAAGGGAAATTTTAGTTAAAGGATTTTTTTTAATCTTATTCTTATCACGAACAGACATAATATTCTTATATTGGGCCCAGTAACGTTAAGATTTCCAGCCATTTCGAGAAAATTCTGCTTGTAGAGTAGGCCAATCGAAACTTTATTTTTGGCGTCAATTTTTGTCAATGTCGCCAAAGTAACTCACTTCTAAGATTCGCATGTGAAATTTTCGCTTGGAACATTTTGTTGTTGCTAAGATACAAACTTCTGATTGTGAGGACAATTAGAGAGTTATTAAGTTCCCGCCGTTTAGAAATATTATAAATATAAAATAAAAGAACATAAAAGGCAAGGATAAATGTTACTTACAATGAGCGTAGCTTGGACAGCCCAGCGAAAGCTAGAGGTGAAATGGAGGAGATGTTATTATGCGCTAAATTCCTGAAAAAAAAGAAAGGATCAACAGTGAGAAACGAAATGAGAAATGATATTTGTAAATTCATTATTGAGAATATATATTAATTTTATAAATAAACTAGCTGAAAACCCGCCCTTCGCTACGGAGTACATTCAAATTAAATACAACGGTCAATGTATGCAATTGATGCCTATATATATATATATATATATATATATATATATATATATATATTAATATATATAATAAATCCGACGATCAATGTATATAATTGATGTAATATACATATATGCGCATTGATAAAAAAATCGTAAGGGATATTTTTATAGACAAAATAATGTAGAAGAAGATATTCAAATTAAATCTAATATAAAGAATACTAAAGAATATAGTACAGTTAATATAGTACAGTTAATATAGTACAGTTTGTAGAACATTTCTTTTACTGTATTTTAATATTTTTTTCGATAATGTCCAATCGTCTGCCACATTATCAAGAAAAAAAATATTTTTTTTGTCTATTTAGTTTTTATGCACGTGACGATAAATTTATTTAAAGTACCAGAAAAAGAAATCACGTGATCAGCATTTAATAAATTAAATTATAAAAATTAATCTTTAAAAATTCCCCAAAAATCAGGAAATGGAGGTAAATATTCGAAAAAGATTTCATTTTAAAGGAATTTTTATGATCTTTCTCGTGATATAAATTTTATAACCCTCAATGTATTATTTTAAATGCGAACGTAAAAAAAAGTTTAAAAAAAAGCTTAAAAATTTAATTTTAAAAAATCTAAGAAGAATTTTTGAAAAATCTTTCTTAGTGCACCCCTACACTATTAGAAGAATCGCCATGAAAAATTTCAGCCCTTTAGGTCCAGCGGTTTGGTCTGTGCGTTGTATGTCAGTCAGTGAGTCAGTTACGGAACTGTTTTATATATATATAGACAATAAGTAGTTCCGCGAAATAAAAAGGTTTTTTTTTATCTCAGTTTAGTAACTTTGTACCTTATGAAAATTGCAGACACATGGGAAGGTATTAGTTGTACTTAATTTCTAGGTTTTTAACGAATTTCAAAGAGAGTGTGACTCTAAACATGTGATCAAATTACAACAAGGAAATAATTGAAACTAACTAATGAATAAATAACAGAAATCTGCAGATAGTGCTAAAGCAGCATAAATGCAAGATCCTGTAGATCAGTGGTTCCCAACCTTAGGTACGGGTACCAGTAACAGTACACAGACAAGCAGCTACCGGTACGCGAATAATTTTACAATTTAAAACAAAAATCTATTAAAAATCTGTATTAGAAAAAAAAGAAAAGAAATGACTATAGTAACTAATAATCCATACATTTTAATAATTTAGCTTGGAATTTCTTATCTATTGTTTGTGTTGTAATACTTTATTGGGATTTACCTAATCTCAAAAGATGCCGTCTACACCTGAATGTGTTATCTATGACCGCCCCATAAAAGTTTGGCACTCGCCTGCGAATTATAAATGTGTCTATAACTGTGTTTGCGAATTATAAACGTGTCTGAGAAGTTTCTTGCCAAGCAGTAAAAATTTTTAATGCCATTTTGCGACCACATATTTATGTGAAAAAGGATTTTCTGCATTGACTGAGATGAAAACCAAATATAGAGCTTTGCTGGACATTGAATCGGATCTTCGCCTTAAACTGACAAACATTGAGCCCGATATTACTTCTTTAGTTAATAACTAGCGGCCCGTCCCGACTTTGTCCGGGTTGAACAAAATATTATACCAATAAATTTCCAGTTGATAGTCAATAAATTGTAAATCATTTTTTACCTTAATAATAACCTAAATAATACCTTAAATTAATTTTATGCTAGTTAATAATTAAAATAAATTTTTTAAAAGAAAAAAAGCGTGCCGGAGAACGGCTAGGTTCGAACCGCTAGCGTCAGAACAGAAGCCCACCGCGACAGCACCACGATAAGGATCGTTGAAATCTTCGGAACAAAAAGCGGTAGAAGACAGTAGCGGTAACAATGGAGATTGTTAGGATTAAGCCCCTAACTTTATTTCTACTGATCAGATATACATAATATATAGCCTACGTCCATCTGGAATAATGTACCTTTCAAACAGTGAAAGAATTTTTCAAATAGGTGCAGTGGTTCTGGAGATTACACTCCACGTACAAAATCACTCTCTCTTTATATACTAGAAGGTAACCCGTCATTTTGACGTCATAATACTAATAATGGCGTCATAATGGAAAAATTATATGAAAGTTAAAAAATATTCCGAATTATCTAACAATATTGCATTTAATCCACACCTTGTAAAAGCAAACCCTTTCATTATTTTTTATTTAATTTTTCACGCGATTGGAGTAGTAGACTGCCATCCAGCCTTACATCTCACTACGCGATATGAATACTTGAGCTACTTGATTCATTCACATTCAAGTTTGTTTACTTTCAGAATTCGTCGCAAAAGTAAACAGATATTTAAAAACTGTTAAATATACAGCTAAAAGCATCCAATTTTGAGTTGCTCCGTGTGCAGACGGCCTTAGGGGTTATTTAATTTTTGGTTTTAAGAAGAGAGTATAAAAGATACTATACTACTACTCTTAGGAATTACACTTTTAGACAACAAAAAAAAAAAAAAGACCCACCAAGAAGAGTTAATGGAAATTGGATAAAAATTGATATGCATACAGTTTTCGACGGAAAATGCAAAATTTTAAAGTTTGGTGGCCAATGAATGAACACGTGACGCTGCAACGCATCTTAACTGCGCAACTGGCAGGCTATGAAAGAGCAGAAATTTCGATTCCAGGTCATAAATTCTATGCGAATTTCATTCCATGTACTCAGGTAGACAGTAACTATGCCTCGCATACACGTGCGCGAACAATATGCGCAGATGTCAGCATTTGAGAGAGGACGTGTAGTTGGTCTCAAAGAAGGCGGTTGGTCTAACAGAAGAATCGCTGTACATTTGGACAGGAGAGATGCTACTATTAGACGATGTTGGCGGGAATGGGTGAACCATGGCCGAACACAGCGTCAAGAAGGAAGCGGCCAGCCTATAGAAACGACAGAACGTGAGGACCGGGCAATCGTCAGAGCGGCACTCACAGCACCAGATTCATCATTATCATCGATCGTACGTGCAACTGGTGCTTCAGTAACCGCAAGGGCCATTCATAGGCGGCTCAGAAAAAGGTGGCTGAGCTCACGGCGCCCCTTGCGCCGACTACCATTGATCTCTGTACACCAACAAGCCCGTTTGCAGTGATGTCGAACACATTCGACCTGGAATGTCACTGACTGGAGTAGAATTGTCTTAATTGATGAGTCCCGCTTCCAGTTGAGCCCCGATGACCAGCGAATACGTGTCTGGAGACGCTCTGGACAGCCGGGGGATACCAACCTGACTGTCTTCCGCCATACGGGCCGACAACCAAGAATGATGGTCTGGGGTCCCATTTCATTTCATAGCAGGACCTCTTTGGTTGTCATCCGCGGCACCCTTACAGCACAGCGGTACGTCGATGATATTCTACGCCCCGTTGTGTTGCCCTTCATATCACTCCATCATGGGCTTACATTTCAGCAAGATAATGCCCGCCCGCACACGGCGAGAGTTTCTGCTGTTTGTCTTTAAGCTTTCCCAACGCTACCTTGGCCAGCAAAGTCGCTCCCCCATTGAGCACATTTAGAGCATTATGGGCAGGGCTCTCCAACGAGCTCGGGATTTTGACGATCTAACGTGCCAATTGAACAGAATTTGGCAAGATATACCGCAGGAGTACATCCGCCCACTATATCAATTAATGCCAAGCCGAATAACTTCTTGCATAGGGGCCAGAGGTGGACCAACGCGTTATTGACTTTTTCCACTCTGTGGAGCTCTTTCTCTTGAATAAATCATCCAATTTTCACACTCGGACAGGTTGTGGGACTGAATGCCAGCCAATCCTATTGGCTCGGAGCAATAGGGGTATATTATGATGAGTATTTGATTTTTTAAAATTTACTTATTTAGGATCTAAAATTGAATATCAGAATGAGATTGATCCAGGAATCGGGAAAAGAATTATCACAGCTAATCGCTGTTTCTATGGGTTAAGGAACCAGCTGAAATCTCATCTTATCAAAAGAAAAACAAAGATCTTGCTATACAAGACTCTCATAAGACCAGTGCTAACATATGCCTCTGAGACATGGCCATTGACACAGGGAGAAGGCTCTGGTAATTTTTGAAAGGAGAGTTTTGAGGGCTAACTTTGGTGGTGTCTTTGATAATGGTATTTGGCGAAGGAGACACAATTTTGAACTATACAAACTGTTTAAAAATGAAGACGTAGTGAAATTTGTGAAATTGAACAGAATGAGATGGGCAGGTCATCTTTTGAGAATGGATTCAGAGAGCACCATTGAAAGTTTTCACTGCAGTCCCCTTCTGTGAAAGACAGAGAGGAAGACCAAAAAAAAGAGATGGAGGGACTGCCTGGATTCTGACTTTAGTGCCATGAAGGCCACCCTTTCAAGGGCAGTGATCCATTTTTGGATCCTCCATTTTTCTCGAACTTCTTTCACTTGCATTCAATGAATTCGAGTTAAATGAGCAGAAAATGTCTACTGCTGCCATCTGTTATCAATTTAAAGAAGTAAAATAACTTTAAACCTTTAATTGGATAATTTTTCAAGATTTTTTAGGTTGAAAAAATCGAGAAAAAAATGTGCACCGTGCAAACGGTAGAGGTTGTTGCCCCTCAAAGGGTTAAGAACTGGAGATCCAAGGCTGGTGATAGGGTAGTTTGGAGAAAATTTCTACAGAGGGCCAGGGCCCACGTGGGACTGTCGTGCCAATTATGATGATTTGTGTTATGAAAACATAAACTTAAAACTGGTTCCGGAGCATCCGATTTGAAACTAGACGGAACCGGTTTTACTTCCCTCCTGCTCGAACAATCAGACATTCTTCAGAACTTCTTACAGAGTTTAAAAAAAACGTTGGCAACAGGAAAGGTGTGGAAATTTTTGATTTTCCGGCTGAAGAACGTTATGTGAAGTCAGTCTTCGAATTTTTTCGGCGAGAGTGTCCGTCGGTGTTCTTTTAGGGAGGGTTTTCTGAAGCACGTGGTTGCGCGAGTGGCACAAGGGAGATACAACTGGTCTACGACAGATTTGTACAAATGCGGAATTGACCGATGTTTCTTGGTTTTCGTGCTAAGAATTGTGATGTACAAGTGCCAATAATTTTCGTACTAAGAATTGTGATGTACAAGTGCCAATAATTTTCGTGCTAAGAATTGTGATGTACAAGTGGCAATAATTTTCGTACTAAGAATTGTGATGTACAAGTGCCAATAATTTTCGTGCTAAGAATTGTGATGTACAAGTGCCAATAATTTTCGTGCTAAGAATTGTGATGTACAACGTGCAAATAATATTTGTGCTCTCCTAACTTACGTCTTAAATAAAGTGTGGTAAGAGAATTCCAGTTTTAATATTTTTTATTTTTTGCAATGTGCTGATCTTTTATAACCACGGCCACAACAATTAATCATTTACAATTTGATTTTTAAAAATTTTTAAGCAAAAATTTCAAACTATTCAAGTTTTTTGCTGGAGTATAAAGATTTTTATACACAAACATATATGCTGAGAAAAGTCAAAACAAAATGTATGCAATAAGATAAATTAGAATTGTGTGCCAGGCACTAACTCTAATACAATAGACGGGCATGAATGAGTACTCACAGTTCAAACAGGTGTGATAGGTTCAGGAACAAGGAGTCTTCCAGTTTTGTAATATTGTTATCACTCAGGTACCTGCAAGAAATAAAACAGCGATTACAAAACGAGGAAGGAAGGATGTAGGATGGATCTTTATAACTTTAGGATAATATAACTTTTAGGATGAAATGCAGTCTGAATTCAATAGGCAATTTTTACAAAATTATGGATAAATTTTTAAATTAAAAAAATCATTAACAAATTAAGTAATATTTAAATTAAATTATATAAATTATAAGAATTAGATAATTTTACATTATCTCTATATATAAAAATGAATGAATGTTTGTTTGTTCGTATTTTATGCGCTGCCGTACCGTTCATCCGATTGCGATGAAACTTGGTCAACTTATTGCTTGAACTTGCGTGATGGTTATAGACTATTTTCATTCTGCTACGACGTTACATTCCTGAATTATGTTAGAAGTATGAACGGATATTGAAAATAGCCAAATTTCCCCGGATATTTTTGTTCAAAGCCATTGTAACACTTCATTGTTGCCAACTAATTTATAACATTTCCGTAAAAATAAATAATTGCAAAACTGCGAATCAAATATATTATTTTTATTGCATTATATATATATTTATGTTATTACAATATATCATAAATATATTGTAATAACTTACTTAAAAATGGAATTTTTCAAACCTTCATTTTAATAAGTTTTTCGGTTTTTATTTATGCATTCAATCAAAAGAAAAATTCTGAAAAAGAAATTTGGTTGAAAACATTCTTTCGCAGTTCTTAAACAAACACACCCGAAAATATCCACTCCTATAACACTCTTATTTTTTAAATAGATTTGCTTCTTTCTTTCTATTATTTTGAAATTATTATTCACATATTCGATCAAAAATAAAGTTTTAAAAAATAACTTTAAAATTGCGGAAAAAAAGCAGTCTGAAATACATTCCGTATTTCATAAGCAAACACATCCGAAAATATGACGTTTTCCCCTATTTTCTAAGTAGACTAGTTTTTCTCGCGCATGCGTAACAGCTTCCAGGGACCTTACTTCCGTGGTCGGACAGTATATATCCCATTTTTAATACAGTACTAGGTCATCCATCCTTTATTGGATCAACAAATGTTTGAAAATACAGAGGCTGTTCGCACATTTTTTAGACGATTTTGGTAAGCGGTAATAAAAAATCGTTTGCTGCAAAAGAAATAATTGCAATTGTACTATGTTTTTAAAAGTCAAAATTATCGTCTGCGGCTTGAAAGTTTTGTTTTTATTCAAAATGGCTTTTTTAACAGAGCAGTGGTTCGAAGGCTACATTTATGCTCTTTCCGAAGAGAAATATGCATACTCCGTTATCCAAAAACGATGTAAGAGTCATGGTTTTGTGATATCTAAAGCGTCGATAGGTAATATCGTAAACAAGAAAGAAAAAAAAACGTCAAATTGGAGCCTCAAGTGGGACAAAAATTCCAAACAAGTGTCCAAGGAAAAAACGGACATCTTCGACTATTGCAAAGGTACGTTGTTTAATGTTAAAAGAAAATCCCCCTAGTCAAAGGACAGTTGCAAAATCATTAAAATGCTCGGTGTCCACTGTAAACAAAATGATAAACGTTGATTTAAATCTTAAGAAAGCGAAAAAACGCAATGTGCATCGTCTTCTTCCAAATCATATCGCTGAACGCAGGACACGCTGCAGAATTCTATATGAGAAACACTTATCCAAAGAAAAATGGAAAACAATTGTCACAATAGATGAATCATGGGTGTATTTAAATGATTGCAACAAAAAAAGAGCCATTTATTATCATAAAAGGGCAGAAAAAAATTTAAGTACATGGTTCAAAGAATCGAAAGAAAGTTTTTCTAAGGGATTCATGATTGTTGCTGGTTTTTCTTATAATGGCACGTTAAAAATAAAGAGAGTAAAAAAAAATGTCAAGATTATCTCCAAATACTATCAGGAACATATTTTACCGCCAAATTTTCTGAATGAAATACCATCGCGTTACCCACAGTGCCATCAATCTGTGAGACTCCATCAAGACAAAGTTAGCAGTCACACATCAAAATCCACTGTAAATTGCCTAAAAGAAATGGAACAAAAAACTGGTATCAAGGCCATACCCTTCACTTATATCAATACTAAATCTCCCGATATATCAACTATGGATTTTTGTGATTTCGGACTTTTAAAATCTGCATTATCCAAACGTCGTCCCAAATCCCTTACAGGACTCTGGAAAGCTGTTGAGGAGGAATGGGATAGAATACCTCTTCTGACACTTCAAAAGGCATTATTATCCTGGAAATTGCGGTGTCGAAAGATAGTTCAGAATAAGGGATGTCAAATAGAACATTTAAAACACAAGAATTTTATGTAATTTAGTTTTGTGAATACAATATACATCGTCTAAAAAATGTGTGAACAGCCTCTGTATATACACCTCTAGCGTACCCAACTACCATGGACCTCGTTTTTGCCTTTGTTAATGGTTCCTCATCAGGGTATTTCCAACTAGTGCGCTGGAGTAAAAAGTATTGCAAAATCGTTTGAATGCAACCTTTCGGTCACCAGTAAAAATTTAAGAGTAATTTTGCATTTGAAATTTTGTCTTACTTCGAGCACACCAGTTAGCTGTCCGGTATGCTGATGAGTCTATAGAAAGGCCAAAGCCTAATTCCATGGCTTCTGGGTAGGCTGAAGATCTATATTTCTGCGTAATTGATAAGTCATATTGAGGTGTGTTCCATGCAATTTTCTTTCAGAATTCCTTGATTGTGAATCATACAAGATAATTTCAGTATTACTTCAGAATTCATTTTTTCATAGCATTTTGAGAGGAAACTGGTCTGAGATAAGCTAATATTGCTTTAGAGGAACAAAGTTTTGTTTGTTTCCCATCTTTGAAACATACTTTATCATTTTCCTTTCTTTTTACTCGGCTTCGGTCGACATCACAGCCTTGATGTCGACCGAAGTTAGCCCCGTTAGCGCCGTGTTTCTGGATTTAAAGCAACTTTAACACAATCGCTACTAATCGTTTACATAACCACACTGATTTAATATTTTTCAAAAATATTCGGAAAATTTTCCCCTCTTTTTCTAGGCCTAAAACATGACAGAACCCTAGTGCCGCGTTTTAGGCGTTCTTAAAAAATAATTTATATAGTTCTATCAAGCATTCTCTGTAAGCCTATAAAAGATAAAAATGCAATTTGAAGCTAATCCCACATTTTTTTATGTTAACTAATGAATACATTCCAACATGGGGATAAAAATGGCTTATAAAAACTTAAATATTTGATACTAATTAATAAACTTTAATGAACTTTATTACTGAATTAAAACACTTTTTATTTCACCATTCCACACAGCTTCTTACTCAAATCTTTGAAAATTTTCATAATTATTTTTCAAGCATTAAATGAACAAACCATTCGACATGAAATTAAAATAGTCTTATCACGCATTCTCTTCGAGCTTAAAACTGTTGAAAATGCAATTGGAAGGGAATCCAACACTATAATAGATCTCAACGATGAATACACTAAGAAATACGAATAAAAATAAAAATTTTAATACCTTATAATAATGAACGAACATCAATACACTTTAATGAACTTTAATAAAGAATTTAAAAACTTCGAATTTGTTCCACTGTTCCGCGCAGATATCTATCTATTCATATCATTGAAAATTTTCGTAACTATAATTTACGCATTATATGAACAGACATTTCGCCATGAAATTAAAATAGTTATATAACACGCATTCTCTTTGAGCTCATAGATGACAAAAATTCAATTTGAAGTGAAGCCGACAATTTATATCTTAACGATGAATATTCTATGAAATAGAAATAAATATGGTTGATTAAGAAACAAACTTTACGATAATAATGAAAGAACTTCAATAAACTTAAATGAAGTTTAACAATGAATTTAAAAATTTAATCGTTCCACACAGCTAATTCACATCTAAATATTTCAATTCATAGCGTGCAAGTTCTTCAGTCACCACGCCTGGTGCAAGTTCCAGGAATTAAAGATTCAATTTCCTAGAAAACAAATTTCCAACTTTCCACGAGACTTTTACTTTTGACAGTTTGCCTTGACAGAAAAAAAATCCCCGAAGCTTCATTTCTGATTAACATGTCAACAAAAGGAAAAAAAACCCATTGAAAATGACGATACACAGTGATCAAAATATGGCATTAATAAAATATAATCTTTGGCGAAATATGGCAGTTTGGCGAAAAATGGCAAAAGCATGACATACAAATCCTAACTAAAATAAATGACTGCAGAAACGAAACACGAACTTGATAACCAGAAATTATATAAAGAAATTAATACGTGAACATAATATACTACATCTACCCGTCAACCCATGTATGAAAAAGAAGAGTGATTTATTCCATATGCAAAAATATCCCCACATAAATGACGGTAGAAATAATATATATATATATAAATTTATTGCGTCATAAATAATTAGGCAAGTGGTATATGAACATAATTTAGTGCGAGTGTCTTTTATTGCAAGATAAAAGAGAGAACGTAGCAAACAATAAAATTAACTAAACATATCAACTAACATAAAAGGATAGCGGGGTAAAATATTAATACAATTTTTTTTAGTGATAGAGGAAGGAATGAAGCTATAAAAAATATTTTGTTAAAAATAGCACAGAAAATATAATATGAATACCTAAAACACGCAGCTTGTTAACGCTTCAGCGGGCACGCCAGTGTGCAAAATACAACATTTTTGCAATTTTGAATGGTTTGTTTTTACATGTAAGGTTTGAATGTTCTAAGCAGTTTCTATTTACAGCTACACCCTTTCTAAGGCAGGTCTGAATTTCTGACCCTCGTATTCCTTTCCATTCATTGGTAGTCGTGAAACCAGCGGTAAACCAGCGATTATACTGGATTATATGAAAAAAGCAGGAGTTGATGTAGTCGATCAAATGTGCGGCTATTACACGGTATCCCGAATATCACGAAGATGGACAATCTCAGTGTTTTTTAGGTTTTTGGACGTAATAGGAATCCATTCGCAAGTTGTCCTCAGATCCAATAAACCGGACAGTTTTGGAATAAGGCGATTGTATCTGCATTCCTTGGCCTTTAATTATAAATGTATCTCAATATTATCAGCATTTTATAGCTTCTCATAAAACACAGAATTATTGTTTTCAATTTGAAAAAAAACAAGTTTTTACAAAAGGATTAATCAAGGTTGAAAGTGACGTTGCACTTTGTGCCACGCGCGCCTGCTGGTGTTCCAAAAATTGGCGCGACCACTGAAGGGTTAAGTAAGTTTGCTGTGCACTAACCCTAATGGATTCGCTCACTTCAGTGTTAATGTATGGAGAAAATGTGTTTACTATTGTCAGCTACATAAATGCTGATCTATACTTATATATAAAGAGAGAGCGATTTTGTACGTGGAGGGTAATCTCCAGAACCACTGCACCTATTTGAAAAATTCTTTCACTGTTTGAAAGGTACATTATTCCAGATGGACATAGGCCATATATTATGTATATCTGATCAGTAGAAATAAAGTTAGGGGCTTAATCCTAACAATCTCCATTGTTACCGCTACTGTCCTCTACCGCTTTTTGTGCCGAAGTCTTCAACGATCCTTAGCGTGGTGCTATCTACACTTATATATAAAGAGAGAGCGATTTTGTACGTGGAGGGTAATCTTGAGAACTACTGTACCTATTTGAAAAATTCTTTCACTGTTTGAAAGGTACTGTATTCCAGATGGACATAGGCTATATATTATGTATATCTAATCAGTAGAAATAAAGTTAGGGGCTTAATCCTAACAATCTCCATTGTTACCGCTACTGTCCTCTACCGCTTTTTGTGCCGAAGATTTCAACGATCCTTATCGTAGTGCTATCGCGGTGGGCTTCTGTTCTGACGCTAGCGGTTCAACTCTAGCCGTTCTCCGGCACGCCTTTTACTTTAAAAAAATTTATTTTAATTATTAACTAACATAATATTAATTTAACGTATTATTTAGGTTATTATTAAGGTAAAAAAAGATTTACAATTTATTGGCTATCAACTGGAAATTTTTTGGTATAATATTTTGTTCAACCCGGACAAAGTCGGGACGGGCCGCTAGTAATCCAATAAAAATGGTATTTTCAGATAGCCTGAACTTTTCGGAACCTTGCAACAGGATTCATTTTAGAAATGTCATCCACCAAACGAATTTAGGAGCGTTTAAAACACACTAAACCAAATATTTTCACCGAATAATTTAAATTTTAAAATATTATTTGCATTTAAAAAAAAAATCCTTGTACACATTTTCTTCACAGGTTAACACGGAGGTGAGCGAATTCAATAATAGTGCACAAGTGCCTTAAAGCATGTGTAGTTTTTACCATGTTTTTATTAACTCGATTTCTTCTTTGTTTGTGTGTTTGTTTGTTTGTGTGTTTGTCCAGTACAAATATTGCAATCGATTTTTAACTAACTTCCCGACTAGCTAGACATTTGAAACTTTTAGAATATCCCAGAGCACGATGACAATGCATTCTTTTAATACTTTTAGCCGAAAATATCCGCAAAGTGGCGATTCGATCGAATTCAATGTTTGCACTTTAGCGTAAAGGCGTTTGACGATTTTGGAAACAGAATATATGTGTATTTAATTTGTTTGCAAAGATATTGTGCGAAAAATTAAAAAAATTATAAAAATCAAAGTTTATAAAGTCTGTGGATAGTGGAAACGATTAAAAAGTGATTAAAATTAAATAAAAGAAAGTGAAAAAGAATAATTAAGTGAAGGTTTGTGCAATTAAGAGAGAATTGTCAAGTTTATATGATTCAACAGAAAATTTAAAAACGTGGTATATAAAAAGTTCTTTTTATGTTGTAATTATTATTACCATGTTTTTATTAACTTGCTTTCTTTTTGTTTGTGTGTGTGTTTGTCCAGTACAAATCTTGCAATCGATTTTTAACTAACTTCCAGACTAGCTAGAAATTTGAAACTTTTAGAATAGCTCAGAACACGATGAAAATGCAATATTTTAATACTTTTAGCCATCTTTAAGCAGATTTTTATCATGTTTTTATTACTTTCAGTTAATTTTGTTTTATAGACTGGTGCAGCCATCTGTCGGTCGGGACGGGAACAAAAAATTAAACTCAAGTTAACTTCATTTTTTTCAAGTTGATGGGATAATTCATCAAAAAAAAATTTTTAAGTATTTATTAATACATAGAATTGTCAAGTTTATATGATTCAACAGAAAATTTAAAAACATGGTACATGAAAATTTCTTTTTATCTTGTAATTAATGATATATAAGCTGAAACATTTTGCATTATTTCAAGAAATTCTAGCATTGTAAGCATTCGTAATTACCCCTAAAAAGGTAAAATCATAATATATACAACTTCCTAATCATAAATGATTGCAAATTTATTAGGAAACTTAGTGGTTCCCATCAAAACATGACGGCTGGATAATAAATAATTACAAGATAAAAATAACTTTTTATATACCATGTTTTTAAATTTTCTATTGAATCATATAAACTTGACAATTCTATGTATAAATAAATACTTAAAAAAATTTTTTTTGATGAATTCTCCCATCAGCTTGAAAGAAAATGAAGTTAATTGGAAGTTAACTTGCGTTTAACTTGTCGTTCCCGTCCCAGCCGATAGATGGCTGCACCAGTCTATAAAACAAAATTAATTGAAAGTTAATTCAATTCTGCTTAAAGATGGCTAAAATTTATTAAAAAATGCATTGTCATTGTGTTCTGAGCAATTCTAAAAGTTTCAAATGTCTAGCTAGTCGGGAAGTTAGTTAAAAATCGATTGCAAGATTTGTACTGGATAAATAAGAAAGCGAGTAAATTAAAACATGGTAATAAATGTACTAATACACAAATTATACTCACCACATCATTGGCAAATGTTGAAAATCATAATAATGCGGATTTAAATTCAAACAGATTTAAATTTGCCACTGAGCATGCGCAGAAATCAATTTTTTAATTGTAAATAATGGCTAATGAATAGAAATTGCGGTTACAAAAACTAAATGTGACATATCTATAGATAAAAAATCTTTCGTTTAAGACCAACATGAAGTAAATGGATGCAGTAGTTTTCTTTCACGGACTGCCTTAAAAATAGGCTTAGCAACTTAAAAATAATGTTGCGAATTTGTAAATATTGCATTTTGTTTCGTTAAAATGGCGTCTATGGAACAGCTCCAATAGCTATGTATTTAACATGGCAGTCTATGAGAATCTCGCCAAATATGAGAGTTATCGCCAAATCGGCTATGGATTTTGTGACTTATTTTGGTCACCAAATTTGGCGATATTTCGCCAACTTGACGACTAAACTTTTCTGGAAGCTTCTAGACATATCTAGCTGTGACTGACCTATAGAGGGCGCTTTGGAAATCTATAAATATAACTGACATTGGCATTGGAACTCATTTCAATTTCCTAGAGAGAATTGAATGTGTTGTAACTGCGTTAACTGGCGTGTATTGTATTGAAAATTCTGGCATCCTGACTTGTGTTTTTAGAATTTTCTGCTGTATAGAAGACAGCTGTTACGTCTTCTAAGTTTGAATTTATGTATACGCCTGAAGAATTTACAAAATAATAAATTTATTTTATGCGACCTTTCTATTCAATCCTAACGAACGCAGGAAAACGGAACAAAATACAGATGGTTCTGAAAATGAGTAATAACAGCAGAATGGGAGTGCATGTAATTTTATCGCACGTATCTCTCCCTGATGGCAAAAAAGCGAGAACCACGCCAACTCAAGCCTCTTCTCAAATATTGTTCCGCGGCCATCATTGGTATTAATATAAATGGGACTGAATCTCACAGTGACTCTTCTCAGAGCAAATTGCCTTTGATTAATGGGTTTCCTTCGCCGGCCGCATTGAGGGAAGCGGGCTAATAAAGAACACTCTGGAACTATTAGGAGTAACTGCTGTGCGGATTCAATGGGAGAAATACTCTTCGGCGTGTGATTTATAATCGTGCCCAAGTCAGGGAACCGATTCGCAGAGAAAAACGGGTCAGGTTGTTAGTGAAGAATTTGAGCCTTGATTGGAATGGATCGACGAAGCAGAGCAAGGAAATTTACATGCGGTATAAATTTGGAAAATTTGAAGCCTTGGCGTATATTTTAGTCCCATTAATATGCTGTTGTTATCAGTTTGATAGATTTGCGTTTCTGCCCTTTTTCATGTTCACCAGAATTTCTAATAAAATGGGTTATATAGCAATGCCCTAGCGATGTGTGACAGAAGAAGAAAGGAATATAATTTAGTAATGCCTTGGCAACGTTTAAGGCATTTTTATTTAAAAAAGTATACAAAAAATAACTTCAATCAGTGATGTATTGACCATTTTGTTCAATACCCATTTGTCATCTTCCAGGCAATTTCATAACTCTTTCAAAGAACTTCTGACCTTTCTCTCTATCTCTCTATTCTAAAAAAAAGTAACTGCCACAGCCGCCGCCGCCTCCGTCAAAAGCTTGTCACGCTATCTCCTCCGAAACCGCTGGGGGTATGGTGTCGAGAGCGATACCAATGGATGCAGAAAAATATGGGGACCAAAGTAAGACATGTCTCATCTTCGTCGGACTTTAAGTTTTTTTTTATGTTTTGTGGGAAAATATTGACTTTTTGATCTTCAGATTACGATAACTCGCCAAAAAATGATCGTAGAACTTTGATCTTTTTACAATTTGAGACTACAGACATTTCTCTTTCAAACTAGAACTCATTTGTTTAAAAATATTTTAAAAGAGACTAATATTTTCATCAAAAATGAAACACAGTTTTTCAAGAAATATTGACTTTTTCATCTTCAGATTACCATAGCTCGCCAAAAAATGATCGTAGAACTTTGATCTTTTTACAATTTGAGACTACAGACATTTCCCTTTCAAACTAGACCTCATTTGTTTAAAAATATTTTAAAACAGACTAATATTTTCATCACAAAATGAAACACAGTTTTTCAAGAAATATCGTCCCCCATGTGGATGTAATATCGATGCTCCTCGAGTTTTTATCTTACAAAGAAAATACTTACATCATCTGGAAGCTGAAAGCTTTCTTATTCATATAAACCTCATTTCAAGTCTATATCTTAAATTTTCGAATTTTTAATTGAATTTTAAAGCTGATAATTCAACAGTGATGAAACGCCCTTCGCATTAAGGGTGACAACAGTAAATGGATGGAAGCTGTTACATTGCCCGAGAATCACCCCTATATATCTCGCTATTAGCCATAACAGAGGATCGAGCGTAGCCAGCCTAGGGGTGAAGCCCCTAGTTGTGAAAAAATAAAAATCCAAGCGGTATTTAACACTGTTATCTGAAATGAAGGTTCTTCCTGACAAGTAGTTTTGCAGAGCACGAAACAAATGGTAGTCTGATGGTGTAAATCCAAGGCTGTATAAAGTGAATATGGAAACACATCCCAGCAAAGCTTCAACAGTTTCTGAAGAGTGTCTAAAGATGTATGTGGTTTGGCATTCTCATGATGGAACACAATGTCTTTACGTTTCAAGAATTCTGTACGGTTTCTGTTGCAAAGCATCTTTCAGTTTTGTTAATCGTGGATAGTACATATTGAAACTGATCATTTCATTCCTTGTTAAAGCTCAAAACAATATATTCCTTGATAATCCCGCCAAACTGATAACATGACCTGCTTTTGATGGATATATCGACTTTTGATGTTGTTTGGACTGGCACTCTTAAGCTTGGACAATGATCTTTTGCGTTCAGTGTTACTATAGACAATCCATTTTTACCATGTTTTTTTAACTTGCTTTCTTGTTTGTGTGCTTGTCCAGTGCAAATCTTGCAATCGATTTTTAACTAACTTCCCGACTAACTGGACATTTGAAACTTTGAGAATAGCTCAGAACACGGTGACAATGCATTTTTAAAAATATTCTTAGCCATCTTTAAGCAGAATTAAATTAATTTTCAGTTATTTTCAGTTAATTTTGTTTTGTAGACTGGTGAAGCCATCTATTGTCCGGAACGGGAACGAAAAGTTAAATGTAAGTTAACTTCCAATTGAGTTCATTTTCTTTCAAGTTGATGGGATAATTCATCAAAAAAAATTTAAAAAGTATTTATTAATACATAGAATTGTCAAGTTTATATGATTTAACAGAAAATTTAAAAACATGGTACATAAAAAGTTCTTTTTATGTTGTAATTATTCATCATCATTAAATATCAATTGTTTCAAGAATGAGTCAGTCTTGCTTTGAAAAGCTTTGAAAACAAATAACTTATTCTGTACGTTGTGATTAATGAACTTCTTCAAATTCACGTGGATAGAAACACAAAGCATTTCTTCATAACTAAACTTTTACAAATGGTCTTTAATGGTTGTTTTGGATGAATTTGGACTGTCGGAAAGGTCACGTGCAGTTACGGGGCTTCATTCAGATCTTTTAATCAGTGCTTCAATCAATGCTTCAAACCGAAAGTAATTTCAGAACAACCCAATATATCACTTGTTTTTTTCCATCCTCTGTTAAGGATGCTGTGTACTAACCCTGTTGAACCGAGCTAACGGAAAAGTATCGTTTATTTTATTTAAAAGTCTTAAAGAGATCACAAATGTAACAAGCATTCAATTTGGACTACGGCGAAATTCAGCAAAAGACTCCAGATATGACACAATGCTGGCACAGTAACAGGCCTGCAGTTCAAACAGAGCAGTCGAGCCTCATCTGAGATTTCAACTGGAAATGAATTTCGGAGACGAATTTGGAATGCTATTTGTACCCTTGGCGACATTCCCGACATCCCTATTTTCGAGTTATGGAAAATTCCATAACTCGATAGCCACGCTACCCAGGTGAAATCTGATTCGAACTTCGGACACCCAAAATGTCGCCAAATGTCTAAAAATATGTCGCCAAACTCGCCACATTTACCGAAAATTTTGCCAAAAGATCTCATACACAAATCTAGCGTTCAACGACAGTATATAAACGGTATTTAACACAAAATAAATATGACTTAAGGGGAATTAAAGAATACCTCATGTTCAGAAATATTTAGAACTATGTGCAACAGTACTTGCAACCTACACTTATATCCAGATTCAGTAATTTATATTTAGGCCAAAGGTAGCCTAGTGGTAGCACATTAGGCCTCGGACTGGGGGTGCTCAGTTCGAACCCCTTTTGAACGCCATTAAACGGTCTAGGTCGGATATGGGCACGTTAAATCCGCAGACCGAAAAGTCCTTCTATGAGGTCAAAGAGGGTGGGAGAAGGTAGTAACCCCCCCAGATGTCGCCTCTAGGGGGCTTTCTGTCAAAATCGAGATGGCACCAGGGGGTTGTGTTGTTGATTCACCTATATGCTGCCCCTTTTTAAAGCAACCAAAGATGCTCACGGTTACAGTGCGAATATCTTCACTGACAAGTGGCCCGCATTTGCAAAACAACAACAACGCAATTTATATTTATCAAACTTCATTAATAAGTGGGAAATAGAAAACAACAAACAATCTTCCTCTTCACAGAACGCATCTCCTCCAGCTATAACGCAACCTCTCCTGAATTCCATGACACATTTTCATCCCGTATCGGGGTTTTGACGGGCAAACATCGGCAGAAACATGCTCCACGTTAAAAAAAAAAGAAACAAACATAATACACGTAACTTCCAAATAATAAATGATGACTGGAGAAGATAAAAATATGAATATAATTTTATCACACGTATCTCTCTCTCATTAGCGAAAGAAACGTACTATCCCAACATAAGAGTCTCTCGAAAAACTTCCCGCAGCCATCTTTTTTCTTATCGATATAAATGGAGGTAGTTTCGCTGTAACTCTTTCTCGGAGCAAATTGCCTTTGATAAATGGGTTTCCATCGCGGGCCGCACCGATTCGGAGCCGGCTAATAAAGAGACGCACTCGAGCCGGTATTAGAGGTAACCGCTGTGCGGGGTTTTCAATGGAAGAAAAGACTCTCTTTTGCGTGTGATTTATAATCGGACTGATTCGGAGAAGTTCGGTCCGGTTGTTAGCGAGGGATTTGTGCATTGATTGAAACGGTTTCGAAGATGGAAGAAAGGGAGGAAATTATGTGAGTTATAAATTAGGTAATTTGAAATCTTAGCGCATGTTTTGTGAAGTGGAACTTCTCTAGACGCAGTAGAGAAAGGGCGAGGCGAGAAATGGAAAGCTTCCCAAAGCAAGATGGCCAGTGTGGAGGGAAGGGAAAACGTCCATATTAATGTTATGAGTTTAGGTCCAACTTGGCGTATTGTCGCCAACATGCGATGTTTTGAATCTATACTTATATATAAAGCGAGAGCGATTTTGTAAGTGGAGGGTAATCTTCAGAACCACTGTACCTATTTGAAAAATTATTTCACTGTTTGAAAGGTACATTATTCCAGATGGACATAGACTATATATTATGTATATCTGATCAGTAGAAATAAAGTTAGGGGGGATACTCTAGATTTGTGTGCACGGCCGCCATCTTGGATTTTTCCGCCAGGGTTTGGCGCATTTCGCATGGCGATAATTATTGCGTTCTGGTAAAAATAACCCAATGTCAAATTCTCTAATTTTAAGATCAAACAGTTATTTCTGATGTGATCTTTAAATTACAGTATAATAATTTTAGGTCAGATCTTGGCCTTGACCTGGAAATCTGAGTCAAATTGACTAGACTCAAAAGAGTAAATTATTTTTAAAACTAAGAGTCTTTTTGTTGAAAATTTTTGAATCCATTATCAGTTTTTCGTTAACTTATTAAATTTAAGTTGCTTTTAATTTTGTTTATCGATTGTCAATTAGTATACTAAAATGATACACCATTTATTTGAAGTAAAAATTATCTGCCATCATTTTTTCGTAAAATGTAAAATACAGTATACATTTTAAATACAATATATTTTAAAATATTTTATAATTCCAAGTTGTAGTGGATTACAAATAAATTTAAATAACTGAAGTTCAACTTCTCTCTCCCCAGGAACCTAAGTTAAAAAGTTAGTTAAGGTTAAGTTATTGGTTTAGGAAAAGGGTATTTTTTTCTTATTTCCAACATAGCAGGATAAATGGTCAAATAATCCTTGTTCCGATTTTATTGTATGCACCAAATATTTGGTTAAGGTCAAATCTGAAGTAAAATTTCATTACCACAATGCCCTAACCAAATAAATAAAAAAATAAAAAAAAGTGGATCTGGTTACTCACCATAAATTTATGGGTTCATAATTATTTTACATTTTTCAAAGCTGAATTTTAGATAATTTTTAAATTGCAAGTTATTTAGGTGGTACGAAAATGCTGTATTTTTTTTCTAATTAACAATATATTGGCATAATATTTTGGTGATTCATTGCTATTAGTCAAAGAGTTAGGGCAAACTGAATAGATGGCATTGAAATTTTATCTGTAAGTAAAATTCATTTGACCAAATTTTTCATATGGATCATAATTTGAAAAGGTAGTTTTTAATTAAAAATGACAAAAAAAAAATCTCAGTCCAACGATTAAATGATTTTTCAAAAATATTTCTAAGTTTCACAATTTAAAAAGGTCGTTTTTATTAAAAAAGCTAAAAGAAAAACCCAAAATTTCCAATATTTGGGAATGATTTTTTCAAAAAAGTGGTTTTTATTAAAAACCCAAAAATAAATCTAAGTCCAACGTTTAAATGATTTTTCAAAAAATTTTCTAAGTTTCATAATTTAAACAGGTGGTTTTTATTAAAAAAGCTAAAAAAATTCAAAGTCCAGCGTTTTGAAAACACCGCTTAAAACACATTGGCGAGAAATTTTCCACTCCTCAAAACACGGTAAAATCGCCAAGTTGGCGCAAAAAAATCCAAGATGGCGGCCGTGCACACAATTATTAAGTAACGTAATATTAATTTGAATATTATTTTATGTTCTTAAAATAATTAAAAAAACATTCTTTACTTAAAATTCTTTTTTTATTTTTGTATTTTTATTTCATCTCTTACTCTAATTTTGAGATACCAATGTGTATCTACACTTCTATAATCTATATATATAAAACAGTTTCGTAACTGACTCATTCATTCACTGACTGACTGACTGACTGACATACAACGCACAGACCAAACCGCTCGACCTAAAGGGCTGAAATTTTGCATGGCGATTCTTCTAATAGTGTAGGGGTGCACTAAGAAAGATTTTTCAAAAATTCTTCTTAGATATTTTAAATTAAATTTTTAAGCTGTTTTTTAAACTTTTTTTACGTTTGCATTTAAAATAATACATTGAGGGTTATAAAATTTATATCACGAGAAAGATCATAAAAATTCCTTCAAAATCAAATTTTTTTCGAATTTTTACCTCTATTTCCTGATTTTTGGTGAATTTTTAAAGATTAATTTTTAGAATTTAATGTATTAAATGCTGATCACGTGATTTCTTTTTCTGGTACTTTCAATAAATTTATCGTCACGTGCGTAACAACTAAATAGACAAAAAAAAATTTTTTTCTCTCTTTCTAATGCAGCAGACGATTGGATATTATCCAAAAAAAAAAATGCATATCCCTTACGATTTTTTTATAAATATATATATATAGATAGATATATATTTTACATCAATTGTATACATTGATCATCGCATTTATTATAAACTAGCGGCCCGTCCCGACTTTGTCCGGGTTGAACAAAATATTATACCAATAAATTTCCAGTTGATAGCCAATAAATTGTAAATCTTTTTTTACCTTAATAACAACCTAAATAATACCTTAAATTAATTTTACGTTAGTTAATAATTAAAATAAATTTTTTAAAAGAAAAAGGCGTGCCGGAGAACGGCTAGGTTCGAACCGCTAGCGTCAGAACAGAAGCCAACCGCGATAGCACCACGCTAAGGATCGTTGAAAACTTCGGAACAAAAAGCGGTAGAAAACAGTAGCGGAAACAATGGAGATTGTTAGGATTAAGCCCCTAACTTTATTTCTACTGATCAGATATACATAATATATAGCGCCTATGTCCATCTGGAATAATGTACCTTTCAAACAGTGAAAGAATTTTTCAAATAGGTACAGTGGTTCTGAAGATTACTCTCCACGTACAAAAATCGCTCTCTCTTTATATATAAGTATAGATATATATATTTATTTTTTGGTATAAATTGCATACGTTGACCGTTGTATTTAATTTGAATGTACTCCGTAGCGAAGCGCGGGTTTTCAGCTAGTCTATATCTATACTAATATATAAAGAGAGAGCAGATTTTGTACGTGGAGGGTAATCTCCGGAACCACTGCACCTATTTGAAAAATTCTTTCACTGTTTGAAAGGTACATTATTCCAGATGGACATAGGCTATATATTATGTATATCTGATCAGTAGAAATAAAGTTAGGGGGGATACTCTAGATTTGTGTGCACGGCCGCCATCTTGGATTTTTCCGCCAGGGTTTGGCGCATTTCGCATGGCGATAATTATTGCGTTCTGGTAAAAATAACCCAATGTCAAATTCTCTAATTTTAAGATCAAACAGTTATTTCTGATGTGATCTTTTAATTACAGTATAATAATTTTAGGTCAGATCTTGGCCTTGACCTGGAAATCTGAGTCAAATTGACTAGACTCAAAAGAGTAAATTATTTTTAAAACTAAGAGTCTTTTTGTTGAAACTTTTTGAATCCATTATCAGTTTTTGTTAACTTATTAAATTTAAGTTGCTTTTAATTTTGTTTATCGATTGTCAATTAGTATACTATAATGATACACCATTTCATTTATTTGAAGTAAAAATTATCTGCCATCATTTTTTCGTAAAATGTAAAATACAGTATACATTTTAAATACAATATATTTTAAAATATTTTATAATTCCAAGTTGTAGTGGATTACAAATAAATTTAAATAACTGAAGTTCAACTTCTCTCTCCCCAGGAACCTAAGTTAAAAAGTTAGTTAAGGTTAAGTTATTGGTTTAGGAAAAGGTTTTTTTTTTTCTTATTTCCAACACAGCAGGATAAATGGTCAAATAATCCTTGTCCCGATTTTATTGTATGCACCAAATATTTGGTTAAGGTCAAATCTGAAGTAAAATTTCATTACCACAATGCCCTAAAAAAAAAAAAAGAAAAAAAAGAAAAAAAAAAAGAAGAGGATCTGGTTACTCACCATAAATTTATGGGTTCATAATTATTTTACATTTTTCAAAGCTGAATTTTAGATAATTTTTAAATTGCAAGTTATTTAGGGGGTACGAAAATGCTGTATTTTTTTTCTAATTAACAATATATTGGCATAATATTTTGGTGATTCATTGCTATTAGTCAAAGAGTTACGGCAAACTGAATAGATGGCATTGAAATTTTATCTGTAAGTAAAATTCATTTGACCAAATTTTTCATATGGATCATAATTTGAAAAGGTAGTTTTTAATTAAAAATGACAAAAAGAAAATCTCAGTCCAACGATTAAATGATTTTTCAAAAATATTTCTAAGTTTCACAATTTAAAAAGGTCGTTTTTATTAAAAAAGCTAAAAGAAAAACCCAAAATTTCCAATATTTGAGAATGATTTTTTCAGAAAAAAGTGGTTTTTATCAAAAACCCAAAAATATATCTAAGTCCAACGTTTAAATGATTTTTCAAAAAATTTTCTAAGTTTCATAATTTAAACAGGTGGTTTTTATTAAAAAAGCTAAAAAAATTCAAAGTCCAGCGTTTTGAAAACACCGCTTAAAACACATTGGCGAGAATTTTTCCACTCCTCAAAACACGGTGAAATCGCCAAGTTGGCGCAAAAAAATCCAAGATGGCGGACGTGCACACAATTATTAAGTAACGTAATATTAATTTGAATATTATTTTAGGTGCTTAAAGTAATTAAAAAAACATTCTTTACTTAAAATCCTTTTTTTATTTTTGTATTTTTATTTCATCTCTTACTCTAATTTTGAGATACCAATGTGTATCTATAAACGTTTGTCAATTGTAAACGTTTATATTGTAAAAGTCTATATTGTAAACGTTTTGTCAATTAAACGTTTCTCCAAATGACAAACGTTTAATCTATATCTACCTATATATATAAAACAGTTCCGTAACTCACTCATTCATTCACTGACTGACTGACTGACTGACATACAACGCAGACCAAACCGCTGGACCTAAAGGGCTAAAATTTTGCATGGCGATTCTTCTAATAGTGTAGGTGTGCATTGAGAAAGATTTTTCAAAAATTCTTCTTAGATTTTTTTAAATTAAATTTTTAAGCTGTTTTTTAAACTTTTTTTTACGTTTGCATTTAAAATAATACATTGAGGGTTATAAAATTTATATCACGAGAAAGATCATGAAAAATCCTTCAAAATGAAATTTTTTTCGAATTTTTACCTCCATTTCCTGATTTTTCGTGAATTTTTAAAGATTAATTTTTCGAATTTAATTTATTAAATGCTGATCACGTGATTTCTTTTTCTGGTACTTTCAATAAATTTATCGTCACGTGCGTAACAACTAAATAGACAAAAAATATTTTTTTCTCCTTCTAATGCAGCAGACGATTGGATATTATCCAAAAAAAATGCATATCCCTTACGATTTTTTATAAATATATATACATAGATAGATATATATTTTACATCAATTGTATACATTGATCTTCGCATTTATTATAAATATATATATTTATTTTTTGGCACAAATTGCATACGTTGACCGTTGTATTTAATTTGAATGTACTCCGTAGCGAAGCGCGGGTTTTCAGCTAGTACTTATATATAAAGAGAGCGATTTTGTACGTGGAGGGTAATCTTCAGAACCACTGCACCTATTTGAAAAATTCTTTCACTGTTTGAAAGGTACATTATTCCAGATGGACATAGGCTATATATTATGTATATCTGATCAGTAGAAATAAAGTTAGGGGCTTAATTCCAACAATCTCTATTGTTACCGCTACTGTCCTCTACCGCTTTTTGTGCCGAAGTCTTCAACGATCCTTAGCGTGGTGCTATCTATACTTATATATAAAGAGTGCGATTTTGTACGTGGAGGGTAATCTTCAGAACCACTGTACCTATTTGAAAAATTATTTCACTGTTTGAAAGGTACATTATTCCAGATGGACATAGGCTATATATTATGTATATCTGATCAGTAGAAATAAAGTTAGGGGCTTAATCCTAACAATCTCCATTGTTTCCGCTACTGTCTTCTACCGCTTTTTGTTCCGAAGATTTCAACGATCCTTATCGTGGTGCTATCGCCGTGGTCTTCTGTTCTGACGCTAGCGGTTCGAACCTAGCCGTTCTGTCGGCACGCCTTTTTCTTTTAAAAAATTTATTTTAATTATTAACTAACATAAAATTAATTTAAGGTATTATTTAGGTTATTATTAAGGTAAAAAAGATTTACAATTTATTGGCTATCAACTGGAAATTTATTGGTATAATATTTTGTTCAACCCGGACAAAGTCGGGTCGGGCCGCTAGTTTACGATAAACGAAAAGGTACTTTTCCGTTATAAGCACTACACTTGGCGCATTTTTAATCTTGGCGACGCACAGATACAACACATCGTATTAACGAATGAAAGCCTTACCTTGTTCTTGGAGTAATGTAATAGCTGCCTGCTCATCTTTAGGCAAATTCTATATTTCAAAATCCAATACGTAAATATACCGTCCAATTTTCTGATGGATTCTAAATTTATTACAAACCAAAGTAAGTTTATTTAATTACGGCATTCCGTGAAGTCTTGTTATCACGAAAAAAATCGTCCTCATATCGTCTCGTGATCCTTGAATCTCGAGATTTGTATATTTTAATATTGTAATTTGCCAATCATTTGTGTGATTATAGCGCTTTACTTTTCTCTTGCTGCGGCGATTTTTGAAAATGAGCCAAATTGATATCAAAACGATTGTAGTGCTTATAACGGAAAAGTTCCAACGAAAACGATAATTTTGCACATTCAGCGTCTACCATGGGGTAAATAATAAATCCTACTCTTGGGTCAATAACAAAGGGGTGAATTAGGTTAGAGCTGTGTAGCAACACGGGGTTACGGTTGCTACGTGAATAAAATAAAAAAAAATGGAACCTCAATAAAAATCGGTTGGTGCGATTTTTACGAGAGATTTAGACAAGCGAATCTTAATGAATGATTAAGTTTGATACCAGACACGGCTGACACAAGAAGTGTTGGGAAAGAGGTGAAATACAAGGTCGTATGTTATGTTTAAATAATTGATTTAGAAACTAATTTTACAATTGTATTCCCCCTTGTGTAACGAAGATTCATTTAGGTGCTGGAATTGTTTAGCTTCCAGTGAAGAATCAGTGTTCACAACTGTATACATACTTGATATTTGTATAAAAGTGTACTGAAGTTATGATTTATATAAAGTCCTGTCATTTAAGTAGTGGTGACTGTCATATTAATTTTTGAGTTTGTAAATTTACTAACGCTTAAAATAACAAAAAGTATCCACTCATCGCTCGGATTCGGAACATTATCTTTGTTTTGTTTTAAACAGAAATTAACAAATCCCATAGTGATCACATGTTCAAACGCCGAGTGCTGTCCTTATAAAATGTATTTTACTGCTACAATGCGAGTTTTAATTAGATCTAGATCTTATATAGGGAGTTTTTGTGGTAAATTACTTAACATTTTGTCTTAGTCACAATTATAAACAAAATTGAAGCTAATCTGTGTTTGGACTTTAACCAGACATAAATATTCGTTTAATTAACATTCTATTTATATTGTACTAGGTACTTTTCCGTTAGGTGGGTACCAAACAAAAATCGCCAAGCAACAAAAGTTGGCGCAGTTATCACTAAGCCTAAATGTTCACTCGAATTTATTTTAGAGTCTTATTTAATTGAATTTATGTGACGAAGTTTGCATGGTAAGACAATTTATTTTCAGCAACTGTAAACGAAATTTACAATTTCATGCCTGCTCTGTAAATTGATCTTTTTTATTTCATTACCTTTCTTTATATATGTTTCAACTTATTAATGGGAATTAAATGTAATAATGATTACAAGATAAAAAGAACTTTTTATATACCATGTTTTTAAATTTTCTGTTGAATCATATAAACTTAACAATTCTATGTATTAATAAATACTTTTTTAAAATTTCTTTGATGAATTATCCCATTAACTTGAAAGAAAATGAAGTTCATTGGCAGATAACTTGCGTTTAACGTTTCGTTCCCGTTCCGGCCGATAGATGGCTGCACCAGTCTACAAAACATAATTAACTGAAAATAACTGAAATTAATTTAATTCTGCTTAAAGATGGCTAAAAGTATAAAAAATGCATTGTCATCGTGTTCTGAGCTATTCTAAAAGTTTCAAATGTCTAGCTAGTCGGGAAGTTAGTTAGAAATCGATTGCAAGATTTGTAAGGGACAAACACAAAAAAAAAGAAAGCAAGTTAATAAAAACATGTTAAAAATAAAAGTCCACCAGGGTTAAATGTTCTTTTCTCGTGAACATTTAGGCTTGGGGATAACTACGCCAACTTTTAAGCTTGGCGGTTTTTGTCTGATACCCAGATAACGGAAAAGTGCCATTTTACTAGTATTATTCAGCTCCAAATACCAGAGATTTCCTGAGATTGTTTCGACAGAATAGACAAGCTATAACTAAAAAGTAAAAGGCTTTGCACTGATGGCGAAAAACTGCTCTCTGTTCGCCAACTCATGTTTGACGCTGTATACTTTCGCCAACTGATGTTCGACGCGAAATACTTTTTAGTTATAGCTGCAAGCACCAAATGATCACGTGAGTGACACCGAAACGATAACTCTGCAATTTAATTATGTGTCAATCTGTCGCTTTCGCGGTGTACTATGGATATGATTAAAGGTTTTAGTTTTAACGCGTGAGAGTTACACGCACAATTTCTTTCTCCTATTTTATAGTTTGTTTTTGTTAGCATTTAGGTGATATTGTTGTCACTTTGACAGAGTTTTGTTTCTGCCTTTTTGAAATTCACCAAAATTTCCAATTGAACAAATAGTAATGTAGCATGGTCTTGGCGACGTTTAACGGAGGAAGAAAAAATAATGACCAATTACACCTTGGTGTATATTTAAAATCTCGAACCAGGTTTATTTCATAGTTTGGATTATCTTTAATTATTTTATTACAGTTTTCTTTCGATTAGAATTATACAAGTAAACCTTAAATAGAGGCACAAATGAAACAATCTTCAGGTTATGTGCGTTAAGGCTATAATACTCTTATTACATGTTAATCTGAAATTCAGATATAAAAGAACCAAACACTGGAATCCTCAGGTTATGTTGACACTAATACGTTTTCCACGTTTTTATTAACTCGCTTTCTTGTTTGTGTGTTTGTCCAGTTTCTTGTTTGTGCGTTTGTCCAGTTTTTTGTTTATGTGTTTGTCCCGTACAAATCTTGCAATCGATTTGTAACGAACTTCCCGATTAGCTAGACATTTGAAACTTTTAGAATAGCTCAGAACACGATGACAATGCATTCTTTTAATACTTTTAGCCATCTTTAAGCAGTGCAAAGCCGCAATGGCTTTGCACTGATGGCGAAAATCTTCTCTTTGTTCGCCATCTCATGTTTGACGCTGCATACTTTCGCCAACTGATGTTCGACGCCAAATACTCTTTAGTTATAGATTGTCTATTCTATCGACGCTGTATACTTTCGCCAACTGATGTTCGACGCCAAATACTTTTTAGTTATAGATTATCTATTCTATCGACGCTGTACACTTTCGCCAACTGATGTTCGACGCCAAATACTTTTTAGTTATAGATTATTTATTCTATCGACGCTGTATACTTTCGCCAACTGATGTTCGACGCCAAATACTTTTTAGTTATAGATTATCTATTCTATCGACGCTGTATACTTTCGCCAACTGATGTTCGACGCCAAATACTTTTTAGTTATAGATTATCTATTCTATCGACGCTGCATACTTTCGCCAACTGATGTTCGACGCCAAATACTTTTTAGTTATAGATTATCTATTCTATCGACGCTGCATACTTTCGCCAACTGATGTTCGACGCCAAATACTTTTTAGTTATAGATTATCTATTCTATCGACGCTGTATACTTTCGCCAACTGATGTTCGACGCCAAATACTTTTTAGTTCCTTAGGTTATGGTAATGCTAATAATTTTTACAACGTTAGGTTAAAATGATATTCGAAACAGAAAAATTCGAAAAAAGATTATTTTTTTCTTTGGAACTAAATATGCGTATACTACAGGTTCGCAAGAAATACAAACTATAAATAACCCAAACACAGAAATCCTTCGGTTGTGTTAAAAAGCAAATACTTTTTTTTACACGACCATAAAAGACCCGAGTTCACAAAAGCTGGACACGTCCGTCCGGCAAAAGCAAACCAGAGCCATACGCGGGCAATAAATTTCGCTTTTCAGCTTCTTAGAGCAATCGCGTCGTCCTCCCAGAATATCTATGAAATATGGATGGCCCCGCGGAAGCTGCAGCTCTTGAATCTGAAAGCCCTTCCGAAAGGGAAGCGCGGGATTATTTCAAAGTATAATAGCATTATGTTCCTGGATGATATACGAGGGGTAAGGCTTTTGAGAAATCTGGAGCAGTCTTTGCATTTCGTATGTACTTGCAGACGGGACTTCTTTATTTTTTTAGGGCAAAGAAATAAATGAAGGGTGGTGTTACGTAAGGGATTTAGGAAATAATGTTGCGTAATTCCCGAGAAAAATTACATCACTGCGGAGAAAAACGAGATAACGGATTTTGTACGGAAATTTTGTCGCCAAATGTTTGGCGGGTGTCGTTATCTGGCGATTGGATGCTAATTAAACAGCGGAGTCTGACTTCACGGGTGATGTTACGAATATATATACTAGCTGAAAACCCGCACTTCGCTACGGAGTACATTCAAACTAAATACAACGGTCAATTTATGCAATTAATGCCAAAAAAATAAATATATATATATATTTATAATAAATACGACAATCAATGTATACAATTAATGTAAAACAAAAACAAAAAATTATATTTATAAAAAATCGTACGGGATATTTTTATAGACAAAATAATGTAGAAGAAAATATTCAAATTAAATGTAATAGGACATACTAAAGAATGTAGTACAGTTAATATAGTACAGTTTGAGAAACATAATATCTTTTATTGTATTTTAATATTTTTTTTTGGATAATGTCCAATCGACTGCCGCATTACCAAGAAAAAATATTTTTTGTCTATTTAGTTGTTATGCACGTGATGATACATTTATTTAAAATACCAGTAAAAGAAATCGCGTGATCAGCATTTAATAAATTAAATTCTAAAAATTAATCTTTAAAAATTCACCAAAAATCAGAAAATGGAGGTAAAGATTAGAAAAAGATCTCATTTTAAAGGAATTTTTATGATCTTTCTCGTGATAGAAATTTTATAACCCTCAAATTATTATTTTAAATGCAAACTTAAAAAAAGTTACTAAAACAGCTTAAAAATTTAATTTAAAAAATCTTTCTTAGTGACCCCTACACTATAAGAAGAATCGCCATGCAAAATTTCAGCACTTTAGGTCCACCGGTTTTGTCTGTGCGTTGTATGTCAGTGAGTCAGTCAGTTACGGAACTGTTTTACATATATAGATACTAGCTGAATACCCGTGCTACACTACGAAGTACATTTTAGGTTAATTACAACGAAAAAATCATGAAATTGCTTTTTAGAGGATTTCCTAATAAACAATATTTTTTGTTTCTTCATTGAGTGGAACTAATATTACCAGGTTCATCCACGAACTTACGCGTGAGAAAGCTGCGTAAAATTGACCGTAGGAGAAACAATTTTCTCTTAAATCTACGCTAGCGTATTTTAAATTTTAGCCTTGAGACTTATTTATCGTCATGGCAAAGCATACTTTGAGGAGAAATTGCGGTCTCTTACAGTCAAAGGGGAGGTCATTGGGTATTAGATGAATGCGTGGCACGAACACTTTTTCTCCTTGAGCACATCCGGTTAAAATAATGGCTATGTTTAAATTTTTATGCAGGGCTTTGACTTGTAGCCTAGTGACATTTTGAATTAAATTCTTAAAAAACTTCCATCTCAATTAGTCTAGTGGTTAAATTTTATCTTCTATTGTCTTTTAATTATTTTTTTGTTAATATATTTCGTTGTTATGCACGTGACGCAAAGTTAACGTCCGTTAAGGTCCGATTAACCGGTGTTAACAAAAAAAAAACTTTCAATTAAAACACTTTTCAATTTAAAGTATCACAAAAAGAAGAGAAACCACGTGATCAGCATTTAATAAATTAAATTCTAAAAATTAATCTTTAAAAATTCACCAAAAACCAGGAAATGGAGGTAAAGATATTTGAAAACGATTTCATTTTAAAGGAATTTGTATGTTCTTTCTCGTGACATAAATTTTATAACCGTCAGATTATTATTTTAAATGCAAATTTAAAAAAAAAGTTACAAAAACAGCTTAAAAAGTATTAACCGGCTTCGACTCGACTGTAGTCAATCTCGGGAGTCTGGATAATTTTTCCCTGAAATAGGCAAAGTCTTTAACTCCCGGCGATCCTCATGATTCAAACATTCGACTGAACAGGTATGATTACTTTTCTGGCCTGAAATAAGCAAAAGGTATGAATACCCATTTCACAAGAACCTAGTAGTCGATGATGTGGGTATAGATACTTCTTACTGCATTTAAGGGGGGAGTACACCTTAAAACTCAATGTTTTATTATGATTTAATTTTGTAAAATGGAATATAAGGTATCTTTTGGGAAAAAAAATGAAGTCGATATTACAATTAGAACGGCATTTATGGCCAAATGTATAAAGCTAATACTAAAGAAATTCATGGAAAATTTAAACTTTAAATGGCTTTTTCTGAAAACTGTTATTTTCGAACTTGTGCGCACTATTTCTTCAAAACTAGTTTTGAAGAAATAGTGCGTAGAACGATTAAAAACGATTTTAATCGTTAAAAACGATTTTTAACGATTAAAAACCAAAAATTAGTTTTTGGTTTTTAATTGTTACAAATTGTTAAAATTTTGTATACACCTATACCTTGTATCTTTATACAATTTCTGCCTAAATTTAAGTAAGTACATATTACAAATTTTTTTACAGAAATGTTTTTTTTTTTTTTTTTAAATTATGATATTTTTTGTACATTACAATACATTTGCCTGAAAAAAATATTTTTATGTGAAATCTGGTAAATATTTGAGGTTTAGATTAAAGTATAGCCTAAGTATAGAATATATACAAATAATTTAATATATATCTCTTATAGTTTTTAAAAAAATCTGCGCATCATGCATTGACCTAAGATTCATTTTTCATAAAACATTAATTATTTTTTTTTTACATAAAATAATTTCTAATAATCTCCCCAAAATTCTGCTTTTGTTTTCTAATAGATACATCTCTGTACAATTCACCCTAAAAAAATGGTTTAAATTAATGACAAATTAACTGTTTGACAACGCGTTAAGCTTGGTAGTACAATCAGTGTATTTTTGCGGGTGCAAAGGTGTACTCCCCCCTTAATATGCAAAAAGTTTTAATATTCGTGTTTGAAGAATACTGATAGTCCGTACTGCGGTTATAAATTTATTTCCCTAAACAACTGCTGCAGTGAACGAAAAGTCCTCCAGGAAAAATTTGCTTAACATGAAAAAAAATTCATTCTGTCAACTTATAAAAGAATGAATTGAGAATTCTATAAAAATTAATGTAGCAGTCACATGATTCAGTCTGAACACTTCCACCACGGAAGAAGAAATGCCGGGATTGGAAACTTTTTTTCTCCAAATGCTCTTTGCTCGTATATCATCCTTTCTTCCAAAGTCTGTAATACCATTATACTTTGAAATAAGCTCTGCCGCTTCTCCGGGAAGAGTTTTGGAATTCAAGCACGTGGTGTTCCATATCCACTCGTAATTGTGATGTGACACGGGTCGAAGTGGGAAGGAAGCCGAGGGCCAGAATTTTAGTTTTCCGTAAGAAAAAAAAGGCCGTTTTGCGCGGTGGCTGTCGAAAAGAGTTTTCGACTATATGGCTATATGGAGTCATTAATTGGTTCTGAACAAAATATGGTCATTTCGAGGGGTGGCCGTCGAATAGGGGTCGCCTGCTAGAGAAGCTTCATTGTATGTGTATATATATATATATATATATATACTAGAAGGTAACCCGTCATTTTGACGTCATAATGCTAATAATGACGTCATAATGGAAAAAGTATATGAAAGTTAAAAAATATCCCGAATTATCTAACAACTAGCGGCCGGTCCCGACTTTGTCCGGGTTGAACAAAATATTATACCAATAAATTTCCAGTTGATAGCCAATAAACTGTAAATCGTTTTTTACCTTAATAATAACCTAAATAATACCTTAAATTAATTTTATGTTAGCTAATAATTAAAATAAATTTTTAAAAAGAAAAAGGCGTGTCGGAGAACGGCTAGGTTCGAACCGCTAGCGTCAGAACAGAAGCCCACCGCGAAAGCACCACGCTAAGGATCGTTGAAATCTTCGGAACAAAAAGCGGTAGAAGACAGTAGCGGAAACAATGGAGATTGTTAGGATTAAACCCCTAACTTTATTTCTACTGATCAAATATACATAATATATAGCCTATGTCCATCTGGAATAATGTACCTTTCAAACAGTGAAAGAAATTTTCAAATAGGTACAGTGGTTCTGAAGATTACCCTCCACTTACAAAATCGCTCTTTCTTTATATATAAGTATAGATAGCACCACGCTAAGGATCGTTGAAGACTTCGGCACAAAAAGCGGTAGAGGACAGTAGCTGTAACAATGAAGATTGTTTGATTAAGCCCCTAACTTTATTTCTACTGATCAAATATACATAATATATAGCCTATGTCCATCTGGAACAATGTACCTATCAAACAGTGAAAGAATTTTTCAAATAGGTACAGTGGTTCTGAAGATTACCTTCCACGTACAAAATCGCTCTCTCTTTATATATAAGTATAGATATTGCATTTAATCCACACCTTGTAAAAGCAAACTCTTTCATTATTTTTTATTTATTTATTATTTCATGCGATTGGAGTAGTAGACTGCCATCCAACTCGTCATTTTGACGTCATAATACAAATAATGACGTCATAATGGAAAAGTATATGAAAGTTAAAAAATATCTCGAATTACCTAACAATATTGCATTTAATCCACACCTTGTAAAAGCAGACCCTTTCATTATTTTTTTATTTATTTAGTTTTTCATGCGATTGGAGTAGTAGACTGCCCTCCAGTTTTTTACAGCTCACTACGCGATATGAATACTTGAGCTACTTGATTCATTCACATTCAAGTTTGTTTACTTTCAGAATTCATAGCAAAAGTAAACAGATTTTTAAAAACTGTTAAATATACAGCTAAAAGCATCTATTTTTTTTGGTTCTGAATGTTCTATAGAAAAATAGGCTGAACAAACGTGATTTGATGGAGAAGATATTAGTTTTTAGGTAAGAAAAAATTCTGATCCACATCTGAAATTGAAATTAATCCTTACCGGCTGTTTGTTTACTGAGGGCTTCAAATGAAAGATGAGTACAGCCCGGAAGTGTTATACAGAGACAACGGCTATTATATATATATATATATATATATATATATATATATATATATATATATATATATATATATATATATATATATATATATATATATACACATTCCGTGACTGACTGACTGACAGATAACGCACAGACCAAACCGCTGGAAATAGGGCTGACATTTTGAATGGAGATTCTTTTTATAGTGTAGGGGTGCACTAAGAAAGATTTTTGAAAAATTATTCTTAGATTTTTTAGATTAAATTTAAGTTGTTTTTGTAACTTTTTTAAAATTTGCATTTAAAATAATAATTTGACGGTTATAAAATTTATGTCACGAGAAAGAACATACAAATTCCTTTAAAATGAAATCGCTTTCAAATATCTTTACCTCCATTTCCTTGTTTTTGGTGAATTTTTAAAGATAAATTTTTAGAATTTAATTTATTAAATGCTGATCACGTGGTTTCTCTTCTTTTTGTGATACTTTAAACTGAAAAGTGTTTTAATTGAAAGTTTTTTTTTTGTTAACACCGGTTAAAGGGACCAGCCGCTTATTCGGACCGAATTGTAAAGAACCGAACCAAATCCTATTGCATAAGCCTAATAGGGCATGTTCGTGTAATCGGAGCAGCCGGTTATTAGGACCAAAATGATCGCGTCCCGATGTACCGGAATCGACTGCATTTGTATCGGGTGGAAATGAGTTAACTCTTTTGCATCTTTCTTGCGAGAAAAATATCTATACCTGAAAATCGACTTTTAGTATCTCAGGAGGAGCAGAGCTAAAACCATTTGCATATTGATTGTGAGAAAAGTATCCGTACCTCACGATCGACTATCCGTATTGGGAGGAATATGGTTAATTCCTTCTGCATATTTCTTGCGAGAAAAGTATCTGTACTGCACAATCGGCTATTTTTATCGGGAGTAAAAGAGTTAATTCTCTTTTTCACATTTCTTGCTAGAAAACTATCCGTACTGTACCATCGACTATCTGCATCGGGAGGAATTGGGTTAACACATTTCCTGCGAGAAAAGTATCCGCACCGCATCATCGCATATTAGTACCGGAAGGAATAGAGTTAATTCTTTTTGCATAGTGTTAACATACTTATTTGCGAGAAAAGTATCCGTACCGCACCATCGACTATCTGTATCGGGAGGAATAGAGTTAATACGTTTTGCACATTTCCAGCGAGAAAAGTATTCGTACCGCACCATGGCATATTAGTATCGGGAAGAATAGTTAATTCTTTTTGCATAGTGTTACATACTTCTTGCGAGAAAAATATCCGTACCGCATCATCACATATTAGCATCGGGAGGAAGAGAGTTAATTCTTTTTGCATAGTGTTAACATACTTTTTTGCGAGAAAAGTATCCGTACCGCACCATCGACTATCTGTATTGGGAGGAATAGAGTTAATACGTTTTGCACATTTCCAGCGAGAAAAGTATCCGTACCGCACCATCGCATATTAGTATCGGGAAGAATAGTTAATTCTTTTTGCATAGTGTTACATACTTCTTGCGAGAAAAATATCCGTACCGCATCATCACATATTAGCATCGGGAGGAAGAGAGTTAATTCTTTTTGCATAGTGTTTGCATACTTGCGAGAAAAGTTTCCGTACTACACCATCGACTATCTGTATCGGGAGGAATAAAGTTAATATTATCTGAACATTTTTTGGGTGGAGAAAAGTATCCATACTGTACAATGGACTATCTGTATCGGGAGAAATAGAGTTAATATGTTTTGCACATTTCCTGCGAGAAAAGTATCGCATATTAGTATTGGGAGGATCATTGTTAATATGTTTTGCACATAGTTTAATTTCACCAAGAAAAGTATCCATATCGTTCGATCGACAGTTTCCATCATGTGGAATGTAGTTAATATCTTTTGGATGTTTTACGTTAAAAATGTATGGTATACGCGCGTCGTTGCGAGTCAAATCGTGCAAAACGTGTAACAAAAACTTTTGCAAATTCTATGCTAATAAAAGTATTCACATACCAAAGCAATACCTCGCGAAACAAGTATAATTAACTTTTACAGATTTTACACGACAAATCATCCGTTCCTGAACAATGACGCGTATTAACACCGTTTGGATACTTAAAGCAGAAAAACGTCCCTAATTGTACAAATGTCTACTCAGTGAGAATGCTATAAAGCAGTGGTTCCCAACCTTGGGTACGCGTACCAGTACCGGTGCGCGGACAAGCAGCTACCGGTACACAAATGATTTTACAATTTAAAACAATAATCTATTAAAAATCTGTATTACGAAAAAGAAAAGAAATGACTATAATAACGAATAATCCATACGTTTTAATATTTTAGTTTGGAATTTCTTATCCATTGTTTGTGTTGTAATACTTTATTGGGATTTACCTAATCTCAAAAGATGCCGTCTACACCTGAATGTGTTATCTATGACCGCCCCATAAAAATTTGGCACTCGCCTGCGAATTATAACTGTGTCTATAACTGTGTTTGCGAATTAGCCCGTCTGCACACGGGGCAACTCAAAAGAAACTGATAACTGACTCGAATCACAAACCAGTCCGTGTTGAGTCGTAACCTATGTAATTGAATGGAGCCACGCACACGGCGCAACTGGTTACAAACCCGTCGAACGGGTTTGTAACCAGTTGCGTCTGAGTTCTACTAAAAATTGTGTTTTGTGTTTCAAACATCTTTAAATTAATTGCATATTATTAATCAATAGTAATTGTATTATTAATAAATATTAAGAAGCTATTAAGGTAAGAGATTTATTTAAAATGATTTTTTATATATCCTAATTTATTTTGTTCTCCATTGCATTTTATTCCCCATTTCAAAATTTTTGGTCTACCGGTAAGTCATCAAATTGTTTACAACGCACAGGTACGGTACTATAAAAAGGTTGGGAACCCATGCTATAAAGCAAATCTTATCAAAACCTCGCAAGAAAAAAAATGATAAGTATCAATGCTTTTTGAACAATGGGCAATCAGTATAGAACGGGAATGCCGCAAAACAAATTTTTACAAACAAGATAAATTGAAAAGTGCTGGTCATATTCATTACAAAGTTAACATGCAAACCAGGCAATACATTAATCTCTTTCGGGACATTTTTAAAGCAATATTTTTTTCGGCCATCTTGCGTCGGCTCGGCATACCGGAACGGTTGTTTATCATAATATGTCACTCGGCCCTGACAATAATTAATTTCGTACCCTGCGAGCTGGGTAAACACTCCGCTGTAGGTCGTCGTATTGCCGCAAAAAGCAATCCCCCGGCTCCGACAGAAGTGTCTCCCACAGAACGTTTCCCTCAAGAACGCCTGACAGTGATAGATTAACTGCTACGTTACATCCAGAATGGCGTCAGGACCGTTTAGAATATTCCCTTGGCAGAAGTCGAACAGGCGGCGCTAACTACGTTTTGATCATTAGCATAACAGGGGACTTACCCCAGGGTTCATACTCATTTCCAGGAATACAAAATTGAGAGTTTACATGGACCTTGAAAACTGATACTCAAGATAAGGAATTTTAAGTTCTTCACGAAACGCCGCCTCTGACTCATTTTGAGCGGTTAGGTAAAACTAATCTGAATTATTTAATGCTGAAAAGACGATGCTCCCCCGCAGGTCCTTCGTTCTACTATTTTAAGGACCTTCCAAGTTTAAAAATATTAGAATGTAAGGATCTCGCAGTCAACTTTGTGATAATTTCTCGTAAAATACACCCATCCCTGGATTTACGTGACACATACGTTCCGTGTAACTATATTCCTGTACTATTAAAGAGGTACTATTAGGGAAGCTGCAGACGTAGAAGTAATATTGTAGCGATCGCAAGTCTGCAGCCGAATCCCGCTGCAGACGACATTATATATATATAATAGCCGTTGTCTCTGTATAACTCTTCCGGGCTGTACTCATCTTTCAATTGAAGCCCCCAGTAAACAAACGGCCGGTTAGGACTAATTTCAATTTTAGATGTGGATCAGATATTTTTTCGTACCTAAAAACTAATATCTTCTCCATCAAATCACGTTTGTTCAGCCTATTTTTCTATAAAACATTCAGAACTAAAAAAAATTGGATGCTTTTAGTTGTATATTTGACAGTTTTTAAAAATCTGTTTACTTTTGCGGTGAATTCTGAAAGTAAACAAACTTGAATATGAATGAATCAAGTAGCTCAAGTAATCATATCGCGTAGTGAGCTGTAAAAAACTGGATGGCAGTCTACTACTCCAATCGCATGAAAAACTAAATAAATAAAAAATAATGAAAGGGTTTGCTTTTACAAGGTGTGGATTAAATGCAATATTGTTAGATAATTCGGGATATTTTTTAACTTTCATATACTTTTTCCATTATGACGTCATTATTAGTATTATTACGTCAATATGACGGGTTGGATGGCAGTCTAGTACTCCAATCGCATGAAAAACTAAATAAATAAAAAATAATGAAAGGGTTTGCTTTTACAAGGTGTGGATTAAATGCAATATTGTTAGATAATTCGGGATATTTTTTAACTTTCATATACTTTTTCCATTATGACGTCATTATTAGTATTATGACGTCAATATGACGGGTTGGATGGCAGTCTACTACTCCAATCGCATGAAAAACTAAATAAATAAAAAATAATGAAAGGGTTTGCTTTTACAAGGTGTGGATTAAATGCAATATTGTTAGATAATTCGGGATACTTTTTAACTTTCATATACTTTTTCCATTATGACGTCATTATTAGTATTATGACGTCAATATGACGGGTTGGATGGCAGTCTACTACTCCAATCGCATGAAAAACTAAATAAATAAAAAATAATGAAAGGGTTTGCTTTTACAAGGTGTGGATTAAATGCAATATTGTTAGATAATTCGGGATTTTTTTTTAACTTTCATATACTTTTTCCATTATGACGTCATTATTAGTATTATGACGTCAAAATGACGGGTTACCTTCTAGTTTAAAAATATTTGTACCTCACGCTTTGAATACGTAGCCTGGCAACTATGATGATCCGTTACGAGAGTAGCAGAAAAAAAAAAGAATTATTCTGTATTAGGGATGCGACATCGACAACAAAACATCGATATTCAATATTAAAACATCGATGCTAATAAAACATCGCCCCAAAACCATCGATGTTTTTAAACATCGATGTTTATGAACTTTCATTTTTTAAAACTGGTTTAGTATCCTTTAAGATTTATGTTACTTCGGTTAGTCATGGAGGGGGGGGGGGGGGTAATTTTACTCTCAGATCGGGTTGACACAAATGAAAAAAACTTCGTTGCTAGAGTCAGCGCATATCGCAGAATTTCCATTACACATTTTATTACTTTTCCCAAAAAATTGAGGAATAAATTATTGCAATTTATTAACAAATCTTTTATTTTCAAATTAAATAATACCAAAAAAAATTACACATATTTACACCAATTTGAAGTACTGATGCAAAACGAACGTATGGGGGAAAACTCAACAAGCTTATTTTTTCTTTAATGTAATTAACAATTATTGGGGCTATTGGGGCATATAATTATTATTCATTGGTTGTTCATTGCCATTTGTCTGTAATCGTTCCCCTTTTAGCATTCGTCCTTTTCAGAATTCAGACTTACATTTACTGAGTGGGAAAATTATGCTACGAGGTTAATTTTTTTTAAATTATGGTACATTTTCATTTAAAAAAAAAACATCGAGACAACGTAAAACATCGAGCACAAAGCATCGATGTTAAAAAAAAAATCAGCTTCAATAAATCGATGTTTAAAACATCGATGTTTTGAAAGCATCGACATCGATGTCGCATCACTATTCTGTATTCGTTGTCAAATTTTCTGCTTCATAATTTTTGGCATCCATGTTATTCTTTAATTTGTATGAGTCGTATTTTCAATGTTAAATCTATGTAATAAATATTTTATCTTTCATATTTAAATTTTGATAACGTGTTTTGGTTTTGTGGTATATAAAAAAAACACTCCTTGAATTCACTGTTATCCAGTAACGACTAACAAGCTGGCGACTCCTACAGCATCTCCCTAATTCGTACAGAATGTGATGTAACAGGTGAGTAATGGAACTTCATGCTGCGTGCATTCATATCATTATCAGCTCTCTTTCAGCCCTTAAGAATTTATGATTCGCGAGAGCTCGACACCCACCTCTAGGAATGTGGGCACCGTCCATTCATTTCTCCAGATTTAATATAGCCTATGGATGCCCACACGCCCCGCTAGATAATCTGACGGGGGGATGCCGGACTCTCCGACTGATTGATATCGCGAACTGAGCGAAGCGAATGGAATTATACCATTAGGTAAAAGAGGTTCGTTTTTGCGTTTGAGGAATAATTGAGCGACTGTTTGTAGTGCCGTGACGTCAGTGGCTTTCCCCTAATTTCGAGGAAAATAACTGGAGAGTCTGAATGGTATTAGTGTTGAAACTTGGCGCTCTTAAATTAAAGAAAAATATTGCATTTATCTATGTATATAAAACAGTTCCGTGACTGACTGACTGACATATAACGCACCAAACTGCCAAACTGCTGGACCTAAAGGGCTAAAATTTTGCATGGCGATTCTTCTTATAGATTCTTCTTATAGACCACATGCCATATTAAAAATCTTGCATAATTTCTAAACAATACTTTTTTTTTATCGTTTACATGTAACCAAATTGTTGCCCTAAATCACCTTTTCATGATTTTTTCCATATTTTCAAAGAATTAAAGCTTAATTACAAATTTTTTACGTCTTTTTTTTTCGGTATTGCGCATTGATACGCGTGTACTATCCATTTTATGCCAATACGTGGCTGTCTCGCACGATTTTCTTAACTTCTTTGCATGCTCCCCTAATTTTTTTGAGCAGTGTATATATATAAAACAGTTTCGTAACTACCTGACTGACTGACTGACATACAACGCACAGACCAAACCGTTGGACCTAAAGGGCTGAAACTTTGCATGGCAATTCTTCTTATAGTGTAGGGGTGCACTAAGAAAGATTTTTGAAAAATTCTTCTTAGATGTTTTTAAATTTAAATTTTAAAACTGTTTTTGCAACTTTTTTCAAGTTTGAATTTAAAATAATTATCTGAGGGTTATAAAATTTATATCACGAGAAAGATCATAAAAATTCCTTTAAAATGAAATCTTTTTCGAATCTTCACCTCCATTTTCTGATTTTTGGTGATTTTTTAAAGATTAATTTTTAGAATTTAATTTATTAAATGCTGATTCTTTTCTTTTTGTTATACTTTGAACTAATTTTGCTCACTGTGCATAACAACAAATAGACAAAAAAATTTTCTTGCTAATGCGGCAGACGATATCCAAAAAAATTATCCAAAAAAATATTAAAATACAGTAAAAGATGTGGTCCTCAAACTGTACTATATTAACTGTACTATATTCTTTAGTATGTTCTATTAGATTTAATTTGAATATTTTCTTCTATATTATTTTGTCTATAAAAATATCCGTTGCGATTTTTTTATAAATATATTTTTTGTTTATTTTACACCAATTGCATACATTGATCGTTGTATTTATTATAAATAAAGAAATATATATATATATATATATATATATATATATATATATTAATTTGAATGTACTCTGTAGCGAAGTACGGGTATTCAGATAGTTTACAATAAAGAAATTAGCCTCCATAATTAAACACAATCGAAGTAACAGGGTAAAATTAAATTACGGGAGAATATGTTGTGAATGCGGGATACTTGTGAATGAAGACATTCGCATTTTATCCGAGAAAATCAATGGCTGTTTTCAATGGAGGCATCTTACTGATGAACCAACACCATCCCCTTGTGCCAATTCAGTTTTAGGGGAAGACATCTAGAGGAATCTTACCTTCTCCCACCCGCTGACCTCATAGGAGGACTTTCCGTTCTACGGATTTAACGTGACCATATCAGGCTTAGACAAGAAAGGAATTTAATGGCGTTCGTTGGGATTCGAACTTAACATCCCCAGTCTGAAGGCACTACCACTAAGCTACCCCGAACCTTTGGAGTAGAACATAACACGGATGATCGAAGAACATAACACTGAAGATAACAAAGTGATTAGTTAACGCCCTTGTGGGAGAAGCGAGAGACAGACAAAAGTAATGCACTTTAACAGCCACCAGTAAAAGTTTATATAAATTTTACATGTGAAATTCACTTCTTTCTTCTCTTGTACATTTATAGAGATAAAATGTTACCTGTAATTTATCTATACTTATACTTGGTTCGGAAGAAAGTATTGATACTTTAAAAAATTATTCCCCTCTGCTAATTGCCTTGCAACTTCAATGAGTCTCTGTCAAACAGAACGTCTCTGTAGACGACTTGTCTTAAGTGTATGGCTGTGGATACTCGGGCACCTGGTTCTAATAGCGGAGTCCCGTTTGAGCCAGTGAGAACAATCTATTTTCTGAGTGCCTGGTTTCAGTAAAGGTAACTTATGGAGTAAAATAGAGAGTGGATACTCGGGCACCTGGTTCTAATAGCGGAGTCCCGTTTGAGCCAGTGAGAACAATCTATTTTTCTGAGTGCCTGGTTTCAGTAAAGGTAACTTATGGAGTAAAATAGAGAGTGGATACTCGGGCACCTGGTTCTAATAGCGGAGTCCCGTTTGAGCCAGTGAGAACAATCTATTTTTCTGAGTGCCTGGTTTCAGTAAAGGTAACTTATGGAGTAAAATAGAGAGTGGATACTCGGGCACCTGGTTCTAATGGCGGAGTCCCGTTTGAGCCAGTGAGAACAATCTATTTTTCTGAGTGCCTGGTTTCAGTAAAGGTAACTTATGGAGTAAAATAGAGAGTGGATACTCGGGCACCTGGTTCTAATAGCGGAGTCCCGTTTGAGCCAGTGAGAACAATCTATTTTTCTGAGTGCCTGGTTTCAGTAAAGGTAACTTATGGAGTAAAATAGAGTAGACATAGGTATGAAACTTATATAAAAATACTTTACATAGGTACATATATTTAAATTATAATAATTTTGAGTAAAAGGGTACAGAGCAAAATAAAAACACAAGAAACTAAGTAAATAAACGTCATGTAGCTAAAATGTCAACAATGAACAAACTAAACTGAAATGCGTCTGCATCCCAGTGTTGCCAGATATTATCCTTGTGTTCCATCTAGATCAGAGCTCCACAACCTTTTATCTTCCACGACACAACAACGTTTTTTCGATAATTCTGCGGCACACCGCAAGTAAAAGCTTGCAAATACATAAATTACAATAATACGTATACGTTATTATTCGGTAAAAACACAATAAAATATCTCCATGTATCGAGATAATTATAATTATTTAAGTTTTATATAAATCATTTTGAATTGTACACCAACACAAAAACAAAAAATATAAAGTTATAGTTTACAAGTAAAAAAAATTTCTCTTTAAATTTTTATATTAAAATTTGTTTTTCGGTCTTTACTTAAGCCTAACAAATCAAAGTTAATTTAAACATAACTAATTTATTAATGAGATATTGGAGCTTGTTTTGATGAACATATGCACGTTTTATATTTGGCTCTATACTAGAAAGAGCTACCCAAAGTTCATGGTCAAGACCCTTTATACACGATCGTTTGTCATCTTTAATTAGAAACAGTGTCGGAAACCTTTGTTTGTATAAGTATGTTGTAGAAAAAGAGAGCAAAATTGCAATGGCTTTGTCAGAAATTTGTGAATATTCTTTCTTAACTGAAATCTAGAAATATGATGTTTGAGCATACATACAATGTACGGTAACTACACGTTTTTGTTTTGTGTATAATTTCGACCCAGAGAAATTATATACAGTGGACGCTCGTTAATTCGAACTCGTAGGTTCTCAGAAAAAAGTTCGAATTATCCGAAGTTCGAATTATCCGATGTTAAGAGAAAATATATAACTTTAAATGTGTATCACTGAAGAAGAAACTCTCCTAGTATGTATAACCCCAGAAAATATATTATACTATGTTATCTAAAGTTAAACATATTAAAAAGCAATACAGACTTACATTAATCATAAAATGAAGCAGAAGATATGCAGTATAAAGTAAACTTTTATTAAAAATATGAATTACACTTTGGGGAAAAAACTGTAAAATGGATGTTTGGTTCTGTTTATGATGCCTACATTGTTCAGCCAGCTTCTCGATTTGAAGTAAACATTTAAATTCATTTTCAGACGAAAAAGTTTCATCTAAATCAGGGCTTCTTAAACTTTTTTTATATAGCGACCCCCTTCAAGCTTAGGAAATTTTAAACGACCCCCTCCTCCATATAATGAAATATATATTAACCGTAGATGTAGATGTAATATCGCACTATTTTACAATGTAAATAAAATAAGGATTAAAGAATACGTACCCATTCATTTCACATATATATAATTGGAAACGTTGACGGGATATCGGTCGTAATAAAACACAATAAATAGAATTACATAAAACTATATATATATTTATTCAATAGAAAAAATAAACTTTTGTAACAATTTTTTTATAAGAAAACATAAAACTATATCTATATATTCAATAGAAAAAATAAACTTTTGTAACAATTTTTTTAATAAAAACATATTATTAACATCAAACAATATTAATGTGACGGATGTGATTGTTTATTTTTACACAAATAATTAAATCTAGGCTCAATTTGAGTTATTGCAGATCGTAATAAATTTTCAACGTTTATTAAAGTTGAACGGTATTTTGATTTTATGTAAGTTAATGTGGAAAAGGCTGATTCACATAAATATGTTGTACAAAATGGCAGTAATTTATTCATTGCCATTTCCGATAGTAGGGGATATTCTGATTTGATTTCTATCCAAAATTCATGCACAGGCACTTGAGAAAATCTGAGTCGCAAGGTAGTATCACTTGTTAATTCGGCAAATTCTTCTTGTGCTTTGAAGTTTAAAAAATTAATTTCTTCCATTTCAATTGAAAATGGATTGCAAATCCATTGTTGTGTATCGATATCATTGGGAAAATACCTATGCATGTAAACTTCCATATCCTTCAAATGATTAACTATAATTTTTGTTATAGGAGTATCTTTTTTTGAAATATTGTTACTAATTATATACTCGTCAGTAAATGGAAACATTTCGAGCGATCCACTTTCCACTCTGTTCTTCCATATAAGAATTTTTTTAACAAAAGCCTCAAGTTTATTTTTTAACATAAACATATTAACGCAGACTCCCTGCATTGATAAATTCATATCATTGATTTTATCAAAAATATCTGCCAAATAGCATAGCTTGAGAAGCCATAAATTATCGTGAAAATAATCGGCCAAATTAGAATTTTGCTCTGTTAGAAATATAAGAACTTCATCTTTTAAAGTTAATAATCGTTTCAAACTTCGACCTCTTGATAGCCACCTAACTTCAGCATGTAGCAATAAACTTGTATAATCCGAATCCATATCAATGCACAAATTTTTAAACAATCGACTATTAAGTGCTCGACTTTTAATAAAGTTAATGATTTTGACTGCATCAAAAAACACAGTGTTTAATTCTGGTGCAATTTTTTTAACAACAAGTGCCTCTCGGTGAATCATACAATGTGTAAATGTAGTATGATCATTTCCAGCTTTAACAAATGCTGTAAAACCAAGATCTTGTCCGGTCATTGCTGCAGCACCGTCCGTGCACACACCAACACAATTTTTCCAATTTAATCCTTCTTTTTCAAAAAACTCATTTACTTTTTTATATATATCTTTTCCACGAGTATGACCTTCCAGAGGACGACAAAACAGTATATCTTCATGAATGCTTCCCTCATAAATATATCTTACAAAAAGTAACAACTGTGCTATTTTTGAAATGTCTGTCGACTCGTCCAGTTGTATTGCAAACTTTGAGCTGTCTTTAAGCCTCATAAGAAGCTGTTGAAATTGATCATTGCTAATGTCTGAAATTCTTTTGGACACAGTGTCATTTGATAATGGAATTTTACTAATTTCAGCAGCATACTGTTTTCCATGAACAATTTCAGACATTCTTATAGCTGCAGGTAGTAAAAGTTGCTCTCCAATAGTAAAAGGCTTTTTCGTTTTTGCTATCAAATACGAAACTTCATACGATGCCAATAGATATTTATCATTCAAAGTAACATACTTCTCCAAAGTGTTCTTTTCTTTATTTGATGTTTGCAAAAGACGCTCAAAATATTCTATTGGCTTTTTTGATAACGTTGCATGTTTAGTATTCAAATGTCGTTGCAGTTTTGACGGTTTCATGCTTTCTGCAGCCAAAACTTCTTTGCAAATTAAGCACACTGGTTGTTCTTCATTGTTGTGAGAAGAGCATGTGAAGCCATACTGCAAATATGATTCGTCATATTTTCTTTTTTTTGTTTTGCTAGAAGTCGGATTTGAAGCACTGCAACTTGGTTGTGACGGCGTGGCAGACTTATTAGTTGGAATTTTAATTAGCCATTTATCCATGATGGTTAAATAATAATAAATAATTAAACAAAATGTAGTTGAACTTTAACGTAATAATTAAAAACACCAACTGAAAATTACACAGTAAATACACACATGTCACTACGAAGACAAAGCTGAGTCCAAACTGAAGTACAAACAGAAAAATAACTACACTCGAATCTTTACCAGTGCAATGACAACAAATTACGATCAGATCAACCCCGACGCATGACGTGTTCAAAGTGTGCAGAGCACAAAGGCACCGTATCACAAAGACGCCGAAAAAGAAGCTTTCATTTAATTTTTTTTATTATTCTTTCATAAAAATAATATGCCGATTCGCCTAGCCTAGCTTGATTATGCTTCCGTATTGTATGTGTAAGCTGTAAGGCGACGCGGCGTCTGGGTACTTATAATCACTAAGTTATCTTGCAAACACTGACGCCGGCGGCCAGACATCAATGTCGAACGTTCAGTTGAAAATCGAGGAGCGCGTTGTATTTATTATTTTAAATGCTACTTCCATATTTTCATTTATAGGCCCTACATAACAGTTTTGCATTGCCACTTTTTTCAAAAAATAGTTATAATAAAACTACACTAGTATTTTGTATGATTTTTATTTGTATTTATATTTGTACGTAGTGTGTATACTAATTTTAAAATTTTATTTATAATGATTGAAAAGTATCAGATCTTTGCGACCCCCTTTCAGTAGTCTCGCGACCCCCAGGGGGGTCGCGACCCACAGTTTAAGAAGCCCTGATCTAAATAAATGCTTTCAGAGTTTTAATAGAGTCCATTATGGCTTTAAACATTATGGCCGCATTAGAAATATCTTTCGGCAGGTAAGTAGAGAAAAGCCCTGGCAGTTTCCTACCGAAATTAGTGCATACGTCTTCGATTACATCAGAGCTTTGGCCACATACACTTTGATAAGAAATATTGTGCCTTGACTTAAATCGAGAAAGCCATCCATCACTGCATTTAAAATCTTCAATACCCATTCGAATTGCCTATTCATCAGCCTTCGTCAGCACTAGGGGTCCATTTATCGGAAAATTTCGAGATCTAACATCCTGGAACCATAGCAGTAGAGCTTTTTCTAGAAATTCTTGGGACGCATTTCCCATGCGTTTCCTTCCTCTAGCAAATTTTGATTTTTCCCATGAATCTAAAATTGACTCCTTATTTTTCAAATTAGTTGACAAGGCATTTTTTTTAATTCTATAGTCAGCTTCTAATTTTGTTTTACATTCGCCATTCTCTACTTTCTTTAAAATTTCTACCTTTGTCTCCAAAGTTAGGGTTTTGTACTTTCTACGTGTAGACATCCTGAATTTTTACACGTTCACACCACACAATGAGGAAGAAAAACTAGACCACATTAACTTGTCTGCACTGCAGTTATAACTGACGCAGCTCCTAGAATCTATAGTAAAGACTAGTTTTTCTGAAATTCTAAGAAAATCGATCCGAATAAAGGAAAATTGCTTTTTCCGTTTAGCACTAATAAGAAGGACAATAGCTACTAACGTTTAGCGGACATGCAATAGTCTAGGAATGCAGGAATGGGCCTCTTTACACAGAAAAGAAATTCTGACACACAAAATAATAAATACAGTGTGTATTTTGTCTATTAAACGAGGAAAAAGAACTTTTTTGTCAAATTTTTAGTTCGAATTAACCGAAGTGATAAAAATTTAGTTCGAATTAACCGAAGTGATAAAAATTTAGTTCGAATTAATGAGATATTTTTAACATTAACTCCAATACAAGTTTTTTGGGGCCTTTGGATTAGTTCGAATTAACTGAGTTCGAATTAACGAGCGTCCACTGTATTAGCAAAAAGTTAGAGGAATATTTTACATAGAAAAATTTCTGACTAATGCGGTGGTTAATTTTTTTATTATTACCATCGATAAAATCACCGCGGCACAGTCAAGGTCACCTCGCGGCACACTAGTGTGCCACGGCAGGGCGGTTGCGGAGCACTGATTTAGATGACACTCAAAAACCCTCCAGTTTTAAACCGACAAATCTGGCAACATTCACGAAAACCAACCTTAATTTGGAAAAATGTGATTCGTTTCTGTTAAGCTCAATAGTCAACAATGATTTTCGATAATTATTGCGAGTACTTTTTTCCGATACATACTCAATACTGCATTCGAAACTATCGATACCAAAAGTACTTGTATCGAAACAAAAGCATAGAGAATTTTCTCGTATCGATAGGCATCAATTCATCCCTAGCAAAGATATGAAAGTGAAGGAATCAGAAAGCAGGATTTGCCTTCACCTTTTGGAGGTTAAATTAAGGAAAATATAAAACTCAACAATCGTTTAAGGATTGCAGTCGTTAATTTACCTCCTGTGTTCATTAGTGTTTTAAATATCCTAGATTATGTACATTATATGAACTTAGAGATGTTTCACATGCTACATGTGTGCGTATCAAATGTCCAAAGATTATTTAAGATAAGAAAATTAAAACTAAGTAAATGTTTGAAAAGTTTTTACAGTAAAGTTTACCAAATAAATTCCCTTTTCGAGACAAAAATTTACAATGCCAAGAATCGACGGCGTAAAATAGCAACCAGTAAAAAAGGAGAGGTATTTTATATAAAGTTGATTCATGGAAAAATACATTAACATAAAGTTACTTTTTAGAAGTCGGGGGTATTCATATACCCAGGCACTTCTACACAGCCTGATTGATTGATTGATTGAATACATTAACATCCTTGAATATTCGTATGTTCGATCTCGAATCCTACCAAATCGCTGGTGGGAGTGATATCTAAAATTGAAAGAGATTCGAACACACTTTTGTCGATACTTTAGAAATACCAAGAATTTTTGTCGCCGTTATTTATTTCCTCGCATTGTAAATAAATCTATATCAAACAGAACGCCTCTGTAGTCGACTTGTATAAGTTCACGGTTATGGATACTCAGGCACCTGGTTCTGTTTTCGGAGTCCCGTGTAAGCCAGTGAGAACTATCTATTTTTCTGAGTGCCTGGTTTGAGTAAGGGTAACTTATGGAGTAAAATAGAGAGCAAACATAGGTATGAAACTTATAAACAAATACTTTACATAAGTACATATATTAAGATTATAAATATTTTGAGTAAAAGGGTGCAGAGCATAATTTTTAAAATTGCGAAACACTTCGCTATCATTAAACTAATTGGTATCGAAACGAAAGTATCGAGTATTTACTCGTATCGATAGGTATCGATTCCTCCCTGCGTATAACCTATGCCTTGCAATGGAGCTCTTTACAAGAATGAAACCTTGGCCCAAGACTACTGGGCAACCTGAAGGTGACAATATTTATAAAATTGAAGTCTTAAGCTAGAGAAGAAAGATGAATAAATAAATGAATCATCAAAACTGTAATGGTCCTTCACTATCAAATGAGAGAATCAGTTTGAACATCTGGTGATGTCAGAAATGGGGGAGTATATTAAAAAAAGTGAACAGGAAGAACCTATTATTAAAGATCAGAAATAAAATGTTAGAAAATCAGTAACATAGCCAGGGTTTTAGCTTGACAGGTTTAAACTTCATTCATGCAGCAACTAAAATAATTAATGAAATTTTCAACAAACTTTGCTGAAATATAAATAAACAGCTGGAAGCTTTTCGGGCGGACTTATGTTTACGGTTTCAACGTCCAAGTCACGCCTCTCCACTGTGCAATCTAAATTCGTACCAGTATACCTTCTCATAAAGATGGTGCAGATTTTCGAGGAAATTTATGATCGTGTAATAATACTAATACACACACACACACACACACACACATATATATATATATATAGCAAGAGAAAGAGAGTGGGTGGCGGATCATCTCACTGACACAAGAGGCGCGAGATTTGGACCTCTGAAAGTTAACTTCAAAAAGAGATTATCTCTTAGAATTTTCTTAATTAAATAATAAATTGATGTGATAGCATTACTTAATATTTAGATCAGAGGGGCCTCATACCCAGGTTGCGCTTTGAACCCTCGAAGTGTTTGATATGCCTAATTAATTAAGGGGCCAACCAAATTAATTAAGGGGCCCAGATGCAAATTCTTGCCCAGGGCACAGGAATGTCTAGTTACGGCCTGTATGTATTATATATATATATATATATATATATATATATATATATATATACAGGGCTAGATTTGAGGCGGAACGCGCCGGAACGGCTTTCCGGTACCTTTCATTAGGTACCTCTCTTTATCAAAAATTTGGAATCCCCCCCACACACACACACCCCGGAAGGTTACCGTTCCTACACCTCTATTTCTAGAAATCTAGCACTGTATATATATATATATATATATATACATACATACCTACCTACCTACTGACAGACTTTACTACATATAAACATATGGTTGTTTGTGTGCGTGTGTTTGCGCGCATGCTCGGGCATGATTGTAACCGCACTCTATCATGCTTTCAGAATATAAGCAGAATCTGTACAAATAAATCTCAGAACAATTTATTTTTATGTATAGCCTGTATCAATATCATTTTAGGAACTCAACTAGCTACAAGTTTCCATTTCCGACCAATAGATGGCGCACCGCGTCTATCACCCTCCAAAGTGTCATTTGGTTTCGATTTATGAGCCGACTCATAATACCCAATCCTTCAGTAACAGAGACTCCTTTTATACCTACGCGTTAACAAAGCCACATTTATCCGGCGAGGAAGTAATGACAATAAAACAAGTTTTGTGACAAATTATTTCGCCGCTCATTTGTTTTGACAGCCAGGATATGAATAAATAAGGTGCTTTATCTTATTCCACTCCTTGACAAATGTCTCTAACATTTTGAATGCAGGAAAAACTTTTAAAGTCAAAGGATCGGATAACTTGTTCCAGTAAGGAGTGCTCAGGTCGATGGAAATCTTTGAATAATTTAGAGCTTTAATCTTCAATAACGAACGTAGAATTTAAAAACTGCTTCTTACGAAGAGCCGTAGATTACTTGTAATTTTCCACCAGTTTTATCAGAATTTGCGACGAATCGTCCATAATGTAATTATTACATAGCAGCAGAATGGACCCCCAGATTTCAAATTGTAATAAGAAACGAATGAAACAATTTACAGAAAAAGCTTTATTTTCGAAAAGTTCTTTCTAGAATTTTTCCTACTAGATTTTGATATAAACAGGCACGTTTATACAGAGGCTATTCACACATTTTTTAGACGATGTATATTGTATTCACAAAACTAAATTACATAAAATTCTTGTGTTTTAAATGTTCTATTTGACATCCCTTATTCTGAACTGTCTTTCGACACCGCAATATCCAGGATATGCCTTTTGAAGTGTCAGAAGAGGTATTCTATCCCATTCCTCCTGAACAGCTTTCCAGAGTCCTGTAAGGGTTTTGGGACGACGTTTGGCTAATGCAGATTTTAAAAGTCCGAAAGCACAAAAATCCATAAGTGATACGTCGGGAGATTTAGTAGGGATATCAGTGAAGGGTATGGCCTTGATACCAGTTTTTTGTTCCATTTCTTTTAGGAAATTTACAGTGGATTTTGATGTGTGACTGCTAGCTTTGTCCTGATGGAGTCTCACAGATTGATGGCACTGTGGGTAAAGCGATGGTATTTCATTCAGAAAAATTGGCGATAAAATATGTTCCTGATAGTATTTGGAGTTAATCTTGACATTTTTTCCACTCTCTTTATTTTTAACTTGCCATTATAAGAAAAACCAGCAACAATCATGAATCCCTTAGAAAAACTTTCTTTCGATTCTTTGAACCATGTACTTAAATTTTTTCTCCCCTTTTATGATAATAAATGGCTCTTTTTTTGTTGCAATCATTTAAATACACCCATGATTCATTTATTGTGACAATTGTTTTCCATTTTCGTTTGGATAAGTGTTTCTCATATAGAATTCTGCAGCGTGTCCTGCGTTCAGCGATATGATTTGGAAGAAGACGATGCACATTGCGTTTTTTCGCTTTCTTAAGATTTAAATCAACGTTTATCATTTTGTTTACAGTGGACACCGAGCATTTTTATGATTTTGCAACTGTCTTTTGACTAGGAAGATTTTCTTTTAACATTAAACAACGTACCTTTGCAATAGTCGAAGATGTCCGTTTCTTCCTTGGATACTTGTTTGGAATTTTTGGTCCCACTTGAGGCTCCAATTTGACGTTTTTTTTCCTTTCTTGTTGACGATATTACCTATCGACGCTTTAGATATCACAAAACCATGACTCTCACATTGTTTTGGGATAACGGAGTATGCATATTTCTCTTCGGAAAGAGCATAAATGTAGCCTTCGAACCACTGCTTTGTTAAAAACGCCATTTTGAATAAAAACAAAACTTTCAAGCCGCAGACGATAATTTTGACTTTTAAAAACATAGTACAGTTGCAATTATTTCTTTTGCAGCAAACGATTTTTTATTACCGCTTTCCAAAATCGTCTAAAAAATGTGCGAACAGCCTCTGTAGGCATACAGACAATTAAACACGCCTACATATACAGGAAAAATGAAAACATGCACACATGCTTATAAAGAAATTAGATCCACAAGTATAAGTATACAAATAAAGGTAGATACACACGACTTGCATAGATATACACCCAGACATGTAATTATGCTTACAAGTAATTGTTAGGGGTATGTAAATTTCGCAACAAAAAAGTTACAATATGTTAAATTTCGTCTTTATTCGCTATATATAAATATATTAAAAAATTTCGCATTTATCATAAGAAATCACAATTTTACTTCTTTGGTTAGGTAAGTATCAAAATTCTTAGTTAGAAGCTAACATTGTAGTCTCCCCATTCTCTTCCTTAAATAGTTAGCAATAAGCAATAAGCAAATTTCGAGAGTGATATCTCTCAGTTAAAGACCGTGGATGGTCTTAGATAAGCAATTATGTTAATAAATTACTGCTATTATTACCTAATTTCGCTTAAAAAGCATGTGTATCACCGAGTTTTCGCCGAAAAGTAGTAAAAAAATTTTTTCGCATTTATTCGCATCAATTTCGTATATACGAAAATTACGTATCCCTAGTAATTATGCACAGATATACAGGGTGTAGTAGAATGGACTCGCCCATGTCATAAAAACGAACGAAACAATTTACAGATAAAAGCTTATAATCTAGTTTGTTAAAAGTACTTATAATCTAGTTTTTCCCCACTAGGTTTTGAAAATAATACCGCTCAGGTGACGCCCCTTATTGGCGATGCACAGCCGAGGCCGTTCTCTATATTTTTCCATCACTCTTTTGCTCATATCTGGGGGAATGGCGGCAATTTCCTAACGAATAGCAGACGAACGGACTCACCGCACGTTTTCAGGTGTTCTAATGTTCCGAGGACGACCACTTGGTTTCCTTGGTAATCAGACGCACTTGCTCTTACGTTTGACACTCATCTCGGTGTGTTTTTCGACCAGGAACGGCATCAGTTGCATAGAGCCCGGAGCAAGCCCTAAATGTCCTATGTTTTGCAGAATCATTGTTATTACCATGTTTTTATTAACTTGCTTTCTTGTGTGTTTGTGTGTGTGTTTGTGAAGTACAAATCTTGCAATCGATTTTTAACTAACTTCCCGACTAGCTAGACATTTGAAGCTTTTAGAATAGCTCAGAACACGATGACAATGCATTTTTTAAATACTTTTAGCTATCTTTAAGCAGAATTAAATTCATTTTCAGTTATTTTCAGTTAATTTTGTTTTGTAGACTGGTGCAGCCATCTATTGACCGGAACGGAAACGAAAAGTTAAATGCAAGTTAACTTCCAATTTACTTCATTTTCTTTCAAGTTGATGGGATAATTCATCAAAAAAAATTTTAAAAAGTATTTAATAATACATAGAATTCTCAAGTCTATATGATTCAACAGAAAATTTAAAAACATGGTACATAAAAAGTTCTTTTTATCTTGTAATTATTTTTAAAGAAAGCCTGGATAACGAAACCACGATGTTCACCGGACCAACTCATGGTGTTTACTGACAACTAGAAAATCCGCCCGAACTGTTGTCACCTCACGCGTCGCCCTGCCCCCATCACTTCGGAAATGTGACCTTCAGAAATCTGGAAGTCCATTCTGCCACACCCCTGTATAACGGTGTGTTTATTCACATTAAATTAATAAAAAGTTTCTGTATCCAACTCTTTGCTCTGTCACCTTTTGATATTCTTAACTCGGAGCTACCTAAAATTTGGTAAATATCTTGTCAGCAGTTTGATTTTATGGTCTTTCTACTCTGACACAATCATTTTGGCAGAATCTCATATTGTTAAAGTATATAATTGCACACATTGAAAAAAAAAATACGAAAAAATCATTTCAAAATTTTAAATTCCCATGAAGGTGTTATCTATTAAATTTATTAATTTTTTCTTCCTCTGTTAAAACACGCCAAGGCATTGCTATTTTTCTTGATACAGTTTTAGGTTAGTATTACGCACCAAGTTGTTAAGAGTTAAATTCTCTATTTTGTCTAAATCTGTTACACGTCCCCAAGACATTGCTATTTTTCTTGATTTATCAAAAACTTTGACGAAAATAGAAAAGACCGAAACGCAAATCTGTAAAAGTGATAACAATAGCACCGTAATGCTAAAAATTGCAAATTACGAAAAGATTCAGTTTTAGGTACGCACCAAGATGTTGAGGGTTAAATTCTGTATTTTTTTCTTCCTGCGTTACACGTCGCCAAGGTATTGCTAATTGGCTTGATTTATTAGAAAATTTGGCGAAAATAAAAAACGCCGAAATACAAATCTGTCAAAGTGAGAACAATAGCACTTTAATGCTCATAAAGTACAAATTAAAAAAATAAATAAAAAAGGTTTGAGATTTTAAGTCCGCAACAAGGTTATTATCCTTAAAATTCATTATTTATTATTCTCCGATTAAAAGTGGCGAAGGAATTGCTATATTGCTTGTTTTAACAGAAATTTTGCCGAACTTTAAAAAGGCGCCATTTGAATAATGGCTTCTCTAGAAATTAGTACAGACAGAAAAAAAATTACACGATCCCGCTGTTAAAATAATGACTTATTGTTAATTCAATACAGATTCAGAAAGGAACTAATTATAGAATCGCATTCTTTTAATAATTTCATTATAAATTACAGAGCAAAGGGGGAACTAATTTTTGGATAACTTTGTTTAAATAGTGACACCATTACAAATTAAATACAAATTCAAGAAAAAAGCGAGTTTCCTTTCGGTGCATTTCAGATGGCATTTTTATAGATTAAACACAGCTTGAGAAGTAAATTACTTTAACTAATTTCTTCTTCATGAATTAAACTTAAAAAAGGTGAAATGCATATTTGCACTTCCAATAAAAATATCACGCTGTTTAAATAACAAGGTTTTGTTAGTTTAAATCCGCACTCAATGAGGTACGAATAATATAATTGCACTGTTCAGTTGATGACGTCTATAAAAATATATACAGACTCCAGGTTAACATTAAGGTGAGCTCAAAAATCTATACAGATTCCAGTTTATAAAAATATACAGGGTTCCCACCTATATTCGTTACACCCCCCTTGCCTTCTAAACGGTGACAGCTTAAGCCATGAAGTTGGTGTTTAGGTACAGTAAAAAGGCTATGCGCTACTCGATTAGATAACTTACAACGCCGTCTATCGGCAAATTTTGGGATTAGCATTTTTATCTCAAAACAGTACCAGATACGGGAAAAAAGTCAATTACAAAGTTGTTCAGCATCATCGATTTAGCAAGAAAAGATACCTTACGCACATTAATACTCAAAACAGAATGTAAAAAATGAACATTTGGTCGTGATTTTCAGCACTATGGCGTCGTTGCATCAATGTGCAGCGAGAAATCCAGTCGAGAGTGCAAATGTGTATAGTGGCTAATGGATAGCATTTTCAGCAACATAAATAAATGATCCTGAAGATAGAGAAGTGTCTCAGTTTCTTTCTTCCACTCTTTATGACATGACAATTTTCGAAATCGTTACCAAACAAATGTTCATTTTCTACATTCCGTTTTAAGTATTAATGTGCGAAAGGTGTCTTTTCTTACTAAAGCGATGATGCTGAACAACTTTGTATTTGACTTTTTTCCCGTATCTGGTACCGTTTTTGAGATAAAAACTCTAAATCCAAAATTTGCCGATAGATGGCGTTGTAAGTTGTCTCATCGAGTAGCGCATAGCCTTTTTACTATACCTAGACACCAACTTTATGGCCTAAGCTGTCACCGTTTAGAAGTTAAGGGTGGTGTAACGGATATAGCTAAGAACCCTGTATAAATTTTGCTCACGACTATATACAGAATAATTTACAAGATATAGGTGGGAACCCTGTGTACAGACTCCAGTTTAACATTGAGGTGAGCGAATCCAATAGGGTTAGTACACAGCAACCTTAGCGTTTAAATAATTTTAGTACAATCCGAAAGAAGTGCGAACTGCATGATGCCAGTGCTGAAATTCTGACGTCTTTACAAATCAAATGCAGACTCAAGGTAGAACAAACCGCATTATCGCACTGTTCAGATGTTGACGTTTTCATAAATTAAATACAGACACAGGGAAGAACCAACTTCACGATAGCACTGTTAAAATGTTGACGTCTTAATAAATTAAATACGGACACAAGGATGATCGAATTTTATGATCGCACTATTTAAATATTGGCATCTTAATAGATTGAATACGGACTTAAGTTGGAACAAACTGCATGATCGCACTGGTCATATATTGAAATATTTACTAATTAAACACAGACTCAATCAAGGAAGAACAAACTGTATGCTAGCACTGTTCAAATGTTGACGTTTTATTAAATTAAAATACAGGCACAAGACCAACTGCATGCTAGCACTGTTCAAATGCTGACGTTTTAATAAATTAAATACAGACTTAAGGGAGAGCGCACTGTTTAACACTCGATTACTGTACTCAAAAACTTACGCCATTGCTGTCGTCGTATCTGTGAGATTCATGACATAAAAACCCTGATATATCAATTTTTACACTATTATTTCAAGGAAAAGGGAGTAAATAATGCTTTTCTAATCTTTGGATAGGGTTTGATAAGGTTTGGAGCAGAGAAACATCACTGAACCAATTATCAGCTGTGACATTACATCCGGTGTTAGTTATGGGAGTAAACAATCTTTCTACTATGTTGCTTTCCAGCATAAATTTCCAAATTGGTGGAATCCAAAATGTCCAAATTAGTTGAACATTTTGGAATCAACAACAATCCACAAAAATACAGCTACAAAACAAAAAATCAGATTGATCAAAAATACACTGTAAATGCAACACCCTGAAGGAAGCATGCAAATAACATGAAATTTACAACATGCATTAGTAGAGGTGAGATATGCAAATGATTAGAAATTCAGCTCAGACGCACATTACGCGAGCCTGTGGCGCCACTTCAAAGCGCTATTTAAGGCTTGGAGATTTCGACGATTTCAAGTTCGGCAATTATGTTTTTCTTGTGGTTTTTTCAAAAAAACGATCAATTATGCCTCGTCGAAAACAGCGATCATCTTTTGATCAAGTATCCCAGTTCGACAGAGGAAGGATAGTGGACTACCGAGATTGTGGATTATCTTTCAGGGAAATCGGTAGTCGTGTTGGACGAAACCAAACAACTGTAATGCGGATATGTGATCGTTCGATGCAGGAGGGTAAGACGGACCGGCGTGTTCGATCGCATCCACCTTAGCGCACCACTTCACGTGATGACAGGCAAATTGTGCGCATGGCAGTGACGGATCGCTCAGTCACATCACAAACCATAGCACAGCCCATGCAGTCTGTAACGCATCATCCAGTGTCTGCGCGTACCATTCGACGCCGTTTACAGCAGAGTGGTCTGTCCGCAAGACGTCCATTGCTTTGTCTACCCTTGACGCAGAACCACAGACGTCTCCGCCGCCAATGGTGCAATGACAGAAGGATCTGGACGGCAGAATGGAATGAAATTGTCTTTACTGACGAGTCACGCTTCTGTCTGCAACACCACGATGGTCGCATTCGAGTCTGGAGACACCGTGAAGAGAGGACGCTGAACAGCTGCGTTATGCCCCGCCACACTGGTCCTGCACCGAGTATTATGGTATGGGGCGGTATTGGATATCACTCTCGCACACCTCTAGTACGCATTCCCGGTACTTTAAACAGCCAGCGTTACATCTCCGAGGTGTTGAAGCCAGTTGTCCTTCCTTACCTTCAGGGATTGCCCACAGCCATATTTCAACAGGATAATGCGCGACCACACGTGGCATGCATTTTCCAACGGTTCTTCGTCAATCGCCAGATTGAATTACTTTCCTGGCCGCCTCGCTCTCCGGATCTTTCACCGATAGAAAACATGTGGTCCATGGTCGCTCTACGATTGACCCAGATTCCATCCCCAGCTGCCACAGCAGATCAACTTTGGCAACGTGTGAAAGCTGCTTGGTCTGCTGTACCCCAAGAACTCATCCAAAGTCTCTTTGAATCAATGACGAGGCGTGTGGCAGCGGTGATCTCCAACAATGGCGGCTACTCTGGCTACTGATTTTGGCAGGAACCACACTTCACAGAAGTCTATAAATTTAATCATTTGATACTTGGTCAACATGTTATCTACAAAATAAATTTTGTTGTGATATCTCTTGTCTTTCTTGGTGTTGCAATTTGGGTGGCCAGCAGTGTATTTACGAATGTGCTGTCGTCGTATCTGAGAGATAAAAGCCTGGTGATATCAAATACCTTCACTTTACAAGAACGAAAACTAAACTGACATCTGGCACCCCTCCTTCTAGGAAGATAGGTGGAGGAAGTAGCCTCCCTCTCTACGGATGGACTTGCAGTCGGCAAAAATAGTTACCGTCTATCTCATGGATACAAGGTCTGTAATCGAGTGTTAAATTTTGTGATCTAAATAAATTGAATACAGACTTAAATAAGAAGAAATTGTATGATCACGCTATTCTAGTGATGACGTCTTATTTTAAAAATTAAACGCACATGAAGAAAGAAATGAATTGCGTGATCCTTAGTTTAAATAACGAAATATGTACGAATTAAAAACCTACACAATAAGAGACGACACGATACTACACGATTGTACTGTTTAGATATTGACATCCTTGCCGATAAAACACAGACTGGGAAAGAAGCGAATTGCTTGATTTTCGTTTTAAATAATTAATATCGTTAGGATTTAAACACAAACTCGAAAGAAAGAGAATACTGACGTAATTTTCATTTAAATACAGACTGAAAAAGGAGAAAACTGCATAGTCATACTAATTGAAGGATTACCTCAAAAATTAAATACAGGCTGAAGAAGGAACAAATGCATGATCGCACAGTTTAAATGATGACATGTTAATAAATCAAGAAAAAACGACTTGCATGATTGCACTGTTAAACTGGTGACGTCTTTTTACATTAAAAACAGGAAAGAGCGAATTGCACTCATCTATTACTGACGTCTTTTTAAGTGCATTTTGCAAAGGTTGAAAAGGAAACGATTTGTACTGTTCACAGTTTAAACAATATCTATGTGAGTTATAATACAAACTAAAAAAGAAAAGAATATTACGAATGTATAGGATAAATATTGACGCCTTTATTAATTATATACGAACTCGAGAAGGAAGAAATTATTTTTTATGAACGCCCTATTTAAATAATAATGATGCTTTTATGAATAAAACAGTGGTTAACCTAGGAATGAATTACATAATTCTCTGTTTAAAGAATTCATCTTAATAAAACAAAATGACGTCCAGATAAACAGGAAGCAAATAAAAAAGATATTAAGGTGATAAAAGGCTCTAATAGAATCAGAAAAATAGAATATCGATACTTTGGGCAAAAGAAAGGCGTCAAAAAAGTTTATGAATGACGGAAATTAAAAAGCTTAAAGATCTACGAAAGTCAGTATTAAAAATAAAAACTGCCCAATTAATTACCACGCATATTTAATTATCAACAGGCCAACAAAACTGATTTTTAAAGATTTCAATCTGTTAAAAATTGAGAGCGCTTACATTTAATCCCCCTCTATTCAAAGATATTTTTAATTTGAAATTAGAACGCCCCTTATCTTTCTTTTTTTAACACGCCTTTTTTTTACAGTAGCGCCTTAATCGTGGATGTATTTTAAGTTTTTCACCTGCAAAATGCTCGCTGTTTTGTAAGTGTTGGGAAAATTTATGACTGCGGAGGGGAAGGGACTAAAAACGGAAAAAAAAGGGAGAGAGAGAGAGAGAGAAAGAAAGAAAAAAAGTGGGCGTGTTAATGAAGTTTTAAGCAGCGAATAAATGGAGGTAAGTGTAATGGGAAAAAAATAAACGACGAATATTAAAGAAATGTAGTCTGAAGAAACCTGTTTTTTTATGCAAGACGAGAAAGAATTGAATAATATAATATAATATCTTCTTAAATTAGTAAAGAAAATTGCCAAAGAGTCATGCTCAGGGAAGTATTTTTATAATTTATCGTCAGGACCAATCTGTCTCATTTTCTCCTTCAGCTAAACTACAGTTAGTTAGCCTGATCAGGACTTCCATTTTTGAAAATTAACTTAATAACTGTTACACACTAAGCCATACTATGAGCTTCCCCAGTCTACTTAATATCCTCTTCTACCTAAATAAGGCCGGAGCGCCATCACATTGACGATGAAACATCCACGCATTTCCACTCCCATTTTTTTCTTTTGTCTACAAAAACAAGATTACCGGCCTTACCCTTTTAAACTTTTCCTTCCAATGCATCAGACAGGGCCAGGCACAGAAACTAAGGCCTTCCTGGATTGAATCTCTGAAGGTGAATACGCTTCCACCACAATTTAGACCGACCGACCCAAGGGGTGACATCTGGTGCACTCGTACAATTCCCCACCCTCTCTGACCTCATAGGACATTCCGGACGACAGATTTAATGTGCCCATATCCGGCCAAGACACGAAAGGTAAATTAAAGAGTTGTCGGGATTCGAACTGAACACTCCCAGTCCGAAGCCCAACGCGCTACAACTAGGCTACCTCGGGCCCTAAATATTTTCTTCATTGAAGCTTTTATTCACCCTAAGAAAAGGAGCTTCCTCACCTCACCCTTTAATATATACGTTTTTTTTCAATGTTACTTTTTGCCACCTTTAAAAAAAAAATCTTTCCAGCCTTACCCTTTATTCACTCTTTAAGTTTAAATTTCACTCACACATTAACTTTGATCTTCCAGATTATCTTTGATCACATGCCTTAAACTTCAAGATTTACTTGTTTTCCCTCTTAAGAAAAAACCCGAGTCGTAGGCTATGGGTTTATAGACATAGGCGTAGGCATGTGCCCCCCCCCCCCCAAAAAAAAAAAAAAAAAAAAAAAAACTTCAAATAAACACTTCAACACTTCACAAAAATCTTCAAATATTCACTTTAAATAAATTAAAACGTTAATAGAAGTTCAGTTAAAATCGGAAAATTGTTGGAAACTTTTAAAAAAGTTGAAACTGACGAAACTGCGAAACTGAAGATTCCGATTATGTCTTTAGCCTTAACACAGTTCTTAACAATGATATGATACATAGCAAAAATTCGATGGTATATTTTTTTCTCATTTTATTAATATTATATTTTTCTCGTTGTATAACTTTTGAATACAACTCAAACATCAATTATATTGTTATTCAATTAAAATAATTGCAAGATAAAAAGAACTTTTATATACCATGTTTTCAAAATTTTCTGTGGAATCATATAAACTTGACAATTCTATGAATTAATAAATACTTTTTAAAAACTTTTTTGATGAATTATCCCATCAACTTGAAAGAAAATGAAGCTAATTGGAAGTTAACTTACATTTACCTTTTCGTTCCCGTTCCGGCCAATAGATGGCTGCACCAGTCTACGAAACAAAATTAACTTAAAATAACTGAAATTAATTTAATTCTGCTTAAAGATGGCTAAAAGTATTAAAAAAATGCATTGTCATCGTGTTCTGAGCTATTCTAAAAGTTTCAAATGTCTAGCTAGTCGGGAAGTTAGCTAAAAATCGATTGCAAGATTTGTACTGGACAAACACACACGCAAACACACAAACAAGAAAGCAAGTTAATAAAAATATGGTAAAAATCATATTTCATATATTAAGGACCATCTGGCAGTCAATGCGCTGAGGAGGGCGCTAACTAAATTCAATTCGCAGCAATGACTTCTAAAATGAACACAAAATCTAATAATAAAATGTCGTAATTTTGGAATTCGATTCTTATGAACACATAGATAAAAAAAATCTTACTAACAACAACAAAGGTTTCAAAGAACCGCTGAAAACATTTAATGTTCTTAAAATCTTCAAATTTCACGCCTACAGTTTGATTAGTAAAAGTACGATTACTGATTTTCAATTTCTTGTACTAAGAAAAAATTACGGAAATGTTAGGAAAAGTCAATTAAGCTTAACTTAAAGGCATAAATCAACATGTAAGAAAATACTTATTAAGCATTTTTTGTAAAACGTGGTTAGAGTGATTAAGATTTCCATACAGTGCTCTTCAAGTTAATGCGCAAAGTATTTTCTACCACTTACTATTTTCTACATTTTATACCTCTCCTTAATTACTTTCACTTTTCTAACTCGATAGTCACCACTTCATTCAGATATAGAGGGCCCAATTTCTTTTTATATCCGTAACCTTTTTTTCTGTGAAGCATTCTCCATTCGACTATTTTTTCATTTCTATATATAAAGCGAAAAGCACTTTGCATCAAGTTCAGATAAACAATTTTTTTTTCTCCGTGTATAACGATTCTGAAGAAAATGAAGGTAAAAAAAAGTGGTAAAAACACTGGATTTAAACTTTTGTAAATATGCTGTAATTAAAGCTCTAAAATATGACAGAAAATATTCATTAGATCATTTTAATGTATTCATTTTTCATACGTGCAGCATAGAAATAGTTTTTATTTGCAAGATAATGGAGCCTTTATACTAGACATTATAAAAAATTATTAGAAAAAAAGTGACATTTTCTTAAAAATGAATAATAAATTCAGGTTCTAATAAAATATAATTATTTTTTATTAACATTAACTACTACCTCAGGACTTCTTGACTCTTGATTTTTAACTTATTTTTTATTGATATCAGTAGGGGAGATCCGTGTATTATGGACCATCATGTAATATGGACCATGGGGAAATTTATCTTTTCACCACTAGATAGCAGAACCATCCCATTGTCTTTAGAGAATACTAGCTGAAAACCCGCGCTTCGCTACGGAGTACATTCAAATTACTCCGTGTCAAATTCAAATACAACGGTCAACGGATGCAATTTATGCCAAAAAATAAATATATATATTTATAATAAATGTGATGATCAATGTATACAATTGATGTAAAATATATATCTATCTATATATATATATTTATAAAAAAATCGTAAGGGATATGCATTTTTTTTGGATAATATCCAATCGTCTGCTGCATTAGAAAGAGAAAAAAATATTTTTTGTTTATTTTTAGTAGTTGCTACGCACGTGACGATAAATTTATTGAAAGTATCAGAAAAGAAATCACGTGATCAGCATTTAATAAATTAAATTCTAAAAATTAATCTTTAAAAATTCATCAAAAATCAGGAAATGGAGGTAAAAATTCGAAAAAAATTTCATTTCGAAGGAATTTTTATGATCTTTCTCGTGATATAAATTTTATAACCCTCAATCTATTATTTTAAATGCAAACGTAAAAAAAGTTTAAAAAACAGCTTAAAAATTTAATTTTAAAAAATCTAAGAAGAATTTTCGAAAAATCTTTCTTAGTGCACCCCTACACTATTAGAAGAATCGCCATGCAAAATTTCAGCCCTTTAGGTCCAGCGGTTTGATCTGTGCGTTGTATGTCAGTCAGTCAGTCAGTGAATGAATGAGTCAGTTACGGAACTGTTTTATATATATAGATTAGTGTTATCCAAAGCAGGAGGTGACTTGTGCCTGCATTTAGACGCTTATGAAATTGAGTTTTAGATTTATATGATCATTGATGTAACAGGTATGTTAAAATGAAAGTATTACTTTCTGCTGTTAGGTAATTTTAATATAATTTGCACGCTAATAGTAGTAAATGTACTTATTTTCTTAACAATCCATACATGTGTTTTATGCGTACCATTTTGCATAGCGATATGTGATTGGAAACAACGTTGCTCCGTCCATGCGTGTAATATGAACCATGCGCTGTTGTGCAATATGGACCACTGGTCCATATTGCACGTTGTAGCCACGTTGGATCGATAGCATCTGCAGAGAAGGGAAAGAACGTCACATTTGTCAGCACAATGAGTGCTGCTGGTCACTTCATCCCACCGATGGCGGTGTTTCCCCGTAAGCGATGGAAGCCAAAGCTGGAAACAGGATAAGGCTGGAAACAGGAGCTCCTCCAGGAACTCTTTTTAAATTCCAGGAAAGAGATTGGATGACGATCGAGCTCTCCAGTAAATGGATGAAACATTTCATTAGTTTCGCTAAACCTGACAAGAGCAAGAAGCTTTTGTTAATTCTGGATGGACATGTGTCCCACACTCAAAATCTCGAGGCTATAGAATTGGCCAGAGAAGCAGGGGTGATCATACTATCACTTCCTTTGCATACTATCCATCCAATACAGCCTTTGGACCTCGCTTTCTTTCGTCCATTAAACGTCTACTATTCCCAAGAGATGTACAAGTGGATGAGGGAACATGTTGGACGGGCCGTTTCACGGTTACAAGTGTGAGAACTGTTCGGGAAGGCTTATGCACGATCGGCAACTCTTGAAACCGCTGCCGATGGTTTCCGTGCAGGTGGGATTTGGCCTGTCAATCGCCATGTATTTCACGATTTCTACTGCGATCCATCCGAAGTGTCTGATACAGCCCCACCACGAGTCACATCAGAAGACGAGACCAACGACTCATTCCCAGAAAATGTAGTTCTTATCGACCGAAAACTTGGCGCTACCAGTCCAGCAGAACACGTCTGTTTCCGAAGAGCCAAATTCAGAAGATGTGGTCCAGGAGAACGTCCCGGTTCCCCTTTGTCATTAAACTACATTTTATAGTTTGTGGAGTGTAGTTTGTTTGCAGTGGAAGACATTAGTCCCCTTCCTCATTGCGTACAAAGAAGCCTAAGAAAGAGAAAGGGAAACACTTCAGAGGCCACTGCTCTGACTTCATCCCGTTTCAAGAAGGCCGTTGCAGAAAATCAAAAAAAAGAAGTGACCAAAGCTGGACATCCAACAGCGTCGGAAAGAGGAAAGAATAACAAAGAAAGCTCAAAAAGAGACGCTTGCACAGAAGAAGTCGACAGAGCGAAAACGCCCGGCAGCTCCAAGGGTCTCAGTAGGGACATCCCCAGGAACCTCCGACCAGGAGACAGCTGCGAATCAAGTTACTGAACCGTTTACTTTCAACGCATTCTGCGGGGAGAGTACGGAGGAAGACTGAATCAGATTTGGGAAATGCTGCTCATGGGTATGAATATTGCTCCAACATAAAGTTGCGATCAGTTTAAAACTTTAACTCATGTAAAGTGTGAAAAAAAGTAATCAATATATAGTCTGTTGTGTGTTTTTCAGTGAAGTAGATTAGGGCCTTAATCACACTGCTTCCGGATCGTGAGCTTGCTCAATTGAGGCTGAGATTGTTTACTTCACCTGTGATTGGTTTGACACATCAAATGGTCACTACTTTGAGCTCTGTGATTGGTTAAAAATTTGTAACGCTGATGCTCGGAAACGATGTGAAGAAGGTCTTACTGCTGTAGTTTCCTAGATAACAGGAATGTTTTCATGAGGATTGTTCTAAAAGAAGTTGTAGCATTTCTATATTCTTTTCAAATACCATCAATATGTAGGCTTTATAGAATAGAATTATCATAAGAAAAAACTGAAATCAGTTTCAAAATTTTACTGTTGTAAACAGAAATAAAATGTAATGAAACTACAGTCTACTTACTGAGTTCATCTGTCACCATATCATAATCAATCTACAATGAGGTTTTCTGCAAGTAATCTTTTTGCTACAGAAAGACTGCTTTCAAACTATTTGTACCAGAAAATATTGTAATTAGTAATCTAGTTCATCAATTATTTGTACATCAATGTACATGCATAGGATTGCAAAGTCGTTTCTATTTATTTACTTTCATTCACGTGAATACGATTAAAAATACAGTGCAGTCCATAAAAATATAATCAGTTTTATACTGATGAAAATAAAATAAAGTTTTTCTCTTAGTTTTCACACAGCTTGGACTTTTCAAGAATTACGAGAATAGAAGTAATCCCCGTCACCATAACCGCAATTTAATTTATAAATAGTTAATATGTTATATACTAGCCGGGCTATGCCCAACTGCGTTCAGGCACGCGAGCCAGTGTGGAATTGAATTCTAACGGAAAAGAATTAATTGACTATCCAAATCGAATCACTTGACACTCGAATCATAATTCACTTGAATTTAAATTTTTTTTCATTTTTATTTGCCGAAAGATCCCTAAAAATCAGTGCATCTTCAAATCATCTATTTCTGATTAAAAAGTTTGAATTAAAAGTATTGAAAAATAGAAAAAGAATGAAAAATTAGACACACGATGAAACATTTCTTTTTCAGTGATTCATTTTTTAGTGAGAATCACGTTGTGAACGAATCACGCTTTGTTTACATCGTCAAAGATGGATGATCTCACAGGAGACGCCTCATTTGAATCCAAATAACTCTAAAACTATTGAAGCAACAGATTAAGTGGACGCAGAAACAAATTATCAGCTTTTAAAGCTCTTTCTAAATATGTAAAATGTATGTACTTTCATGAAAAAATAAATACATCGATTTTAACTTTTAAAACATGGCGGTTACATTTTGTTCAGTGGAGTATGCATTTAGAACTGAAATATCTCTAAAACTATTAAAGTAACAGAATAAGTGTACGCAGAAAAAATTATCAGTTTTAAATGCTCTTTCCAAATATGTAACATTTATGTACTTTCATGAAAAAAAAATACATCGATTTTGACATTTTCAAACATGGCCGAATTTCATAACAGATGCCATACCGGAAACGGTCCAACCGTAATTGTTCCGGTGACCGACCGACAAAGTTTTTCTTTTAATTATAGACTAGCCGGAGATTCGCCCATCTATCGAATCACTTGACACTCGAATCACAGTTTACTTGAATTTAAATTTTTTTTCACTTTTAATTGCCAAAAAATCCCCCAAAAATCAGTACATCTTCAAATGATCTATTTATGATTAAAAAGTTTGAATTAAAAATAGAAAAATAATTAAAAATTAGACACACGATGAAACATTTATTTTAGTGATTCATTTTTTAGTGAGAATCACGATGTGTTTACATCGTAAAACATGGCGGTTACGTTTTGTTCGGCGGAGTATGCATTTAGAACTGAAATATCTCTAAAACTATTAAAGTAACAGAATAAGTGTACGCAGAAAATACTATCAGTTTTTAAAGCTCTTTCCAAATATGTAACATTTATGTACTTTCATGAAAAAAAATACATCGATTTCGACATTTTCAAAGATGGCCGAATTTTATAACGAATTCCATACCGGAAACGGTCTCACCGGAATTGTTCCCTGACCGACAAAGTATTTCTTTTATTTATATAGATTTGTTCAGTTTTGCTTACAGTGAATTTCCATTCTATAATATTTATAAAGTTTATGAATGTAAACGGATTCAATTTTGTAAGTACATTAAAGTTCTACATATATTTAATATGACATTATAAAAATATCGTCGTGAGCTGAAAATTCGAATAATAATTGACTATGTTCTTAAGAGTCCGATATTAACTTGAAGACAGGGGCGGCTCCAGTCTAGAGTTTTTTTTTTGGGGGGGGGGGAGGGGGGGCAACGTTAGCTCTTAGGGTTATATATATATATATATAAAAAAGAAATGAACATCGTCTCATTTTAAATTTAAACTAATTTAGTATTAGGTCTACGATTATATAATTTTAGGCTATGACAAAAAATACTCTGGGCTTTTTTGGGAGGGGCAATTACCTCTATTGCCCCCCCCACCTTGGAGCCGCTAATGCTTGAAGTATATAGGATTATAAATAGTCATAATGTTTACATACAGAGGATATTATAACCGAGGTCATTTTTTTTATGGTTGTTACTTACAAAAGGAAAACCTTTTATAAGAGACACATGCGAGCCTAATTTAAATAGACATTTCCATGCTCAGATTCGCTCCAAGACACTCGCATTTGGCAGGGTTTTTGGCTTTAGAGTTTCGTGCATCATTCATACTCGGGTCTCCATTATTTTAATATTTCCAACTTTTTTAGAAATTTGGTTTCGCAAAAATGGCAACATAGAGATAAAGATATTTTACTTTTTAAGGATATTCTACTTTTTACCCCATCCATGACTTCTTTGTTACTTACTTCGGAAGAAAAAATGGAAGGAAAAAGAATTTCGTGTTATTTTAAGGGAAAGTCAGCCAGCTTTCAAAATCTGGGTAGAGTAGAAAAATGATAAAGGAAACAGAAATGTTATCTGAACTGACATTTCAGTGAACTGGGAGAAGAAAGTTAAATATTTAGAAAGGAATATCGAAGTTTAATTAAATGAAAGCAGGGAATTTTTTTTCGCTGGACGAATAAGAAATCCTACGGCAAAAAATATCTATCAAGCAAAAGAGAAATATAAAATCTAGTAGCAATTACATGCAATTCTTCATTTTGGGGTCGTTTATGGTCGGTTACGGGCAGCAGGAAATGTGTTTTTTACGTTTGAGACTGTTTGAAATAAAGATTAAAACCCGAGCTTTGATATGAAATAAAAACTGTTGCCAACAACTTTAAGATATTACAAGGAGAAAAAGAAATCTTGATTTGTAATTTTTTAAATACCGTCATTGGTAAAGCTGTATGCAAAGAACCTCAGACTGGAATTGTTATCGAAGTGAACCAGAAAAAGAATTACATGAACTATATTCATACTTTTCAAACGCGTCCAACGTTAAACATGAAAGAATATCAAATGATAACTGAACTTTAAAGCAGTTATTTAACATCTTCAGGAGAACTAAGAGAACACAAAATCTCGAATTGCTGCATAAGGCACTGCAAACAACGAAACGAACTTTAACAGAATCAGAGAGAGTCTTTTCCGTTTCTGTAAATTTCTGTGCAAGAATTAGATCTAGGCATTGTTGCGCATTACAGAATGCATTAGAATTTTTGAAATATTATTAGTTACATTTTTAAAAAAAATTAACAAAATTTTGTAATTTAAAATTTAAAAGCAATAAAAGTAATATTTATAAAGTTCAGTAATATTTGTTTTTTTCCGGTTATCCGGTATCAGCCGGATAATTTTAAAATTACTATCCGATAACTGAGATTACAGAAAATCCGGTTATTTGGAAACCCTACTTAGTCAGTATTCTTGGTTCTATTTTCCCACCTTTCTCTCAAATTTCCTCCTTGATTTGCTAGCTTTGTTAATTGCTGATTCCCATGTATGGGCTGGTCGTCAAAAAAAAATTCCTCCCCCCCTGGCTTCCTGCTTCAAGCGTCTCCCCTTTCATGAGTCTTTCGTAGCTTCCTACGACGTTCTTTTGGAATTTTCTGTCGTCTCCCTTATTTATATCATACGATTTGACGATCTTCGCATTTGTGAATCGTTCGTAGAGACAATCCCACCTAATGTTCCTCATCCTGAAGAACTTTTAATTGGTTCGAAACTAGTTGCAACCCCTTTTATTTTTTATAGTGGATATTGAGGTGTTGTGTGTTCCTCTGAATGGTCACATTGTTCAATGTTCCTCTGAGAAATTTAGTTTAAAATAGAAGAAGGATAGAAAGTTACGCTAGTGCTCAAAATTAAAGGATACATCAGGAAATTAACCTTACTCTTCAGAATGAAAACAGAACATTTAGTACTTATTCACAAGCGTAAATCAAGCCATACCACTTTTTTTTTTACAAGTTGAATGATGCCAAACGTTCTTTAATATTTTGTACAATCGTTTACAATCGCGACAATCGTTTACAATCGAGTACAATCGTTTTTTTTTATTAGATTGTAAGTTCCATACATATGTCAAATGTAGATAAACCTCCATTTCATTATGTGTGTATTTTCTATTTATTTCACTTTATCTCTCAAACAGGATGCCTATTTGGAACCAGAATTTCTTTTAGGAAGGTCTAGGTCAGGGGTGGCGAACCTTTATGGATCAACGTGCCATTTTTTCTAAAGAAATGTTTAATGAGGCCATAGACGTGCCGTCAAATAATTTTGACTTAGTGATTATTGGGAAAATAATAAAACTAAATACTAACAACTCAAAACTCTTTATTTACTAACAAAAAGATAGTTATATGTGTAATTCAAATTAAAGTAACATTAGTGTGACTTCTGTTGTTGCAGATTAGATGACAAATAACTTATATTAGGGTAGTAAGATGTTGCTTTTAGCAGAATGCATGCTGAACTGGAATCATCTTCCAAACGGTTTCTAAGCGAGTTTTTAATGTTATTCATCTCTGAAAATAATGACTCGCAGGCATAAATAGATGAAAATATTGTTAAAATAGCATGAGCCAGCTTCTTCAAACAGTTAAATGTATCTGGAATCGAATTCCATGTTGCCAAAATTTTGTTACTGGTATTTTTACTTATATTGCTTGTTAGTCTTTCTGTTTCAATCAATTCAAACTTTTTCCTTGTTTCAATAAAATTTTGAATCCATATTGAACTAGACTGGAAATCAATCAGCTGCATTTCAAATTCTTCAATTTCCGACCAATCGAATTGGGACAAGTTCAGTTTATCAAATGAAATCACATCAGGGTACATAATAAACTTGAGCGTTTCCGATAATTCTTTGAACTGAGAAAATCTCGCTGAAAATTCCTTGATTCAAGAATCAATTACCGAACTTAATTCATCAATAACTTTTTCTTCGTCTGCTTTCTCATGTACATCTAAATCTTTGATATTTTTTTTTCAAGTTTGGGAAATATTTGTAGTTTTTTGTAATAAAATCGTTCCTGAAAACATGCAGTTTAGCGTCAAAAGCGCGAATGAGATCCATCATGACGATAATTGTTGTTTTTTTGTGCCTTGAAGCTTTACGTTCAATTCATTGAAATGTTGGCATATGTCTGTAAAAAACATCAATTTTGAAAGTCACGTAACATCCATTAATTTAAATGCAAACCGTTTTGATCGGTGGCGTGTCCAAAATATTGTATTGCGTGCCATCAATGGCACGCGTGCCATTGGTTCGCCACCCCTGCTCTAGGAGGATCTCAAGTTGGTGTTTGGGGGAAACAGGGGGATTTCGAGATGGTGCTAGGGGGAGGCGCTTCGTAGAGGTTGGTAACACTGGTAAAAAGGAACAACATCCACAGAACGCGTAATCTGTCATTAAAGTTCTGTGGGATTAAACGCCATTTTTGTGGGAAGACACACTTCTTGGAACGTCGTCGGCGGAAGCTGGGGTGCTGTTTCTCGCCGACCTAATAAGGCATCCAACACATGCTCAATAGTCCAATCTTAGATCGGACAAGTATGTTGGCCAATCCATTCAAACGAGATCTCCAATTTCACGATCGATAGTACGGTTCGATTTCACGGGTTCGATATTTCACGGGTTCGATAGTAATTTTTTAAAGTGTATTTCTCTATTGTAAAAATTACTATTTTCAACATTTGGCAATGATGTGCTGAGTATAATTTGTGTATTCGTACCATTTATTTACTATCCAGCCGTCATGTTTTGACGGGTACCAACTAGTACTCTTTTATGTGCGGTAGTTTCAAATTAGCACAAACAAGCATTCTTGGGCCCGAGGTAGCCCGGTGGTAGCGCGTCGGTTTTCGGTACTCGGATTCAATCCCGACAAGTTTCATTAAATAAGCATACCTTCATGTCTAGACCGGATATGGAAGCGTTAAATCCGTAGACCGAACAGTCCATCTATGAGGTCAGGGAGGGTGGGAAGAGGAAAGATCCCCTCCAGATGTCACCTCTGGGGGGTGAACGGTTAAAACTGAGATGGCACCTGGCTAAGTCGAACTCCGACCAATGTGGTGCCATTATAAACCGAACACGCAACCCCTAAGCCCGCTATCCTATACAGATCTGATCTGGAATACTTCCCGCCAGGGGGAGTAAGTGACAACAGATATGCAGGATGAAATTTTCATCTGTTATAGCTTTATAAGTACAGGTAGCCCTCCTATAGCACGGCATCTTACAACACGGTTTCGCTCTAACACGATAGGATAAATTGCGAGAAACCTCGTATAACACTGCAGCCTGTAACACGGTTTCGCTCTAAAGAAATAGCCAAAATCTTTGCACAACATTGTACTTCTATAGCACTAGATAACAGGATTTTTGTTTTACACATTTAAAAACTAAATTACCTTAAAATAAAGACGGGAAGGAATAATGGACTATAGTGGCGTTACATGAAAATGTATAAACAAATTATAATTTATTCATTTATAACTCTATAAAATTACAAGAAGGCCTAAGCTTAGTTGAAAATCTTGAATCATTTTTCCTGAATGCAGACCCTTCCGCTGATAGAAGCCGAAAATTCAAAAGGGAGCTGCAAAATTGTCTATCTCCATATCATGAATCTACAATGATCTTGTAAGAACCAGCAAATAAAACCAAAATTACAGATTTTTTTATAGAGGATAGACAGTGAAAAATTTCTAAATGAAGTAAAAGGTTCTGAAAGTGAAGGTGATAACGTTCAATCGAAAAAACGTTCTCGTTTGATTGTACTGAGCAGTGATGAGGAAGAAATTTATTAAATTAAGGTCGCATTAAATGAAAATATTTTTTTGTTTCTTTTCGTTTTGTGTTATACGTACATTTATATTTTTAATAAAAATTAAGTTGCTTATATGCAATTTTTAAAAAAATTTTTGTTTTTAATAAGTTTTCAGAGCGTAACCCCCCCTTTTTTAACTGTCTCTGGGTCTCATATAACACGGTTTCACATAACACGGCATTTTCTAGGAACCTATCTACCGTGTTATAGGAGGGTTTCCTGTACCACGTCTCAAGTTATCTTTGAATTTTGAGCACTTAGTGTATAATCTGGTGATGGCATCGAATTCCTTTCATGCATCTGTAGAAACGGTGAATGTTATAATTCACCGCGGTGTGTGGTCGAGAGACGGTCAATAATAAAACTCTTATAACAACTCCAGAGGCAAAAAATAAATAAAGACTTGAGGAACACTAAGGTGGCGTAAAAGAAAAGCTGTCTGTGTGGCCATTGATAGCGATCAAAATATTGCAAGATAGATGGTGATGTTATTCTATGGCCCACAATAAAACTTTCAGATAATGATCAAAGTGGTATCCCAAACGAAAATTATGATGGGGAGATACTTGGTAGACTGTGAACATGAGCAGTGTAATAAGGGACCAATTGGGAGAGGAACTGCTAAGAGAAAGGCAGCCTACTGTCCAATGAGAGAAAAAGGGGTGGGCCAAAATGGCCCCGGTAAACGGACAACAGCCCCTCCAAGAAAAAAAACGAAAGAAGGTCGACATATTTTGCTTGCTGTTCCCTGCAGCTCTGACGATATAGAGTGCCGATTGAGCTGTCTCGGAATCTACCGGAAGTTTCTTGAATCTGACATGATGATGCTGAATATGACCTGGTGTGAGCACCTGTCAACGAAATCCTTCATCGCTATATTCTCCGAAAGATATTAGAAATAATTGCTTTGACTGAATATTTTGTTTCTTCTTCTGATTCCTCATGCATTAAGTGATAATATGAAGTGGAACATTATTCTATTATTAATTTCACTTTAAAAGAATTTTTAGTATTGTCGAATAAATGTTTGATAAAGGCCGATTCTCTATGTTTCCTTGCTTGCCCCCAACACATGCACGCATCAATTTATTAAGGTTCTATTACAACCAACAGCGTCTATCACGTCTAGTTAATGTTCACCAAAACAGGATGATATCACATGGATATAAAGAGAAAAAATTTATACATAAAGAAATACTTTCATTTATATCATTTTCTGTAAACAGGAAGCCAGACATTCTCTACCGAAGTCTTATTACTTCGTTTTCAGCGACCTAATATCTATACACTTTCCGTTCGCGTATAAATTTCATCACTTTCCTATCAGCAGCATATCATCAGCTCGAGGGGGTCATAAAAATCACTTTTTACGACCTCGTCCGGTTAAAATACACTCTGTGAGCTGTTAAGATGGAGGAAAAAAAGGGTTAGTATGACCTAAATATGTATTTTTTATTGAAACGAATGTTAGGATGTGTGTGATTAGATTCAGATGCTCTAGAGAGCCAGCATTTTATAGGTTTTTATTCTTAAGTTGAAGGAATATCAATGGGTTTCATTCTGATATATGAGTATGAATAATAAATGCAGTGCATAATACACATCTATTACATATAACATAATTTACAATCGTTTCATAGATATAAGTGCGGTTGATATTTTATATTTCTGGTTTAAATTTAGCTTTTTTTCACTAAGCATAAGGCAGTCAGGTATAATAAGCAAAGAGCAAAAATAGGTAACACAAGCATTGGAAAAACCGGCTATATTTTAATCGTCCAGCCGCAAGCGATTATTACAGTGGCGGATCATCGTTCAGGTGCAAGAAGCGCACTTGGGACTACTCTCTAAACGCTACTCTCTAAAACAGTGCTCCGCAACCGCTGTACCGTGGTACACTAGTGTGCCGCGAGGTGATCTTGACTGTGCCACGGTGATTTTATCGATTATGATAATAAAAAAATTAACCACCGCATTAAATAGAAATTTTTTCTAAGTAAAATATTCCTCTAACTTTTTGTTAATATGCAATTTTTATGGGTCGAAATTATACACAAAACAAAAACATGTTGTTAGCCATACATTGTATATATGGTCGAGCGTCATATTTCTGGAATTCAGTTAAGAAAGAATATCCACAAATTTCTGACAAGGCCATTGCAATTTTGCTCCCATTTTCAACGACATACTTATGCGAACAAAGTTTTTCGACACTGGTTCTAATTGAAAATGACAAACGATCGTATTTAAAGGGCCTTGACCATGAACTGTAGCTCTTTCTATTATAGAGGCAAATATGAAGCGCACATTTATCAAAACAATCTCAAATATCTCATTAATAAATTAGTTGTGTTTAAATTAACTTTGATTTATTATGCTTAAGTAAAGACCAAAAAAACAAATTTTAATTTAAAGATTTAAAGAGAAAATGTTTTTACTTGTAAACTATAATTTTATATTTTTGTTCTTGTGTTGGTGTACAGTTCAAAATGATTTATATAAAACGTAAATTATTATATTTATCTTGATACATAGAGCTATTTTGTTGTGTTTTTTTTAATCTAATAAAAACATATTCGTATTTATTGTAATTTATATATTTGCAAGCTTTTTCGTGTGGTGTGCCGCGGAATTATCGAAAAAAAAACCTTGTTGTGCCGTGGAAGATAAAAGGTTGCGGAGCTCTGCTCTAAAAGACACAATATAAAATTTAACTTCAAGTTCCGCATTTAAAATTGTGCCACAGAGCAAGTTTCTTCCATGCGTCACGAAATAATAAACGCGTCAGAAATTTGCATCATTAACAACATTGGCGCCTCAGCTTGGCGAATGTATCATGTTGTTCTTATTAATCCTGGATTTTTATACAGGTTGTCCGGGCTAAAAGTATCCAAAATTCGACTTATTTTACCCATTAACTACCCATTAGAATTGTTAAAAAATTATTTAAATAGAAAAGACATCTCAACAAGTTTTAATATGAATCATAGATTTCGATCATAGTATCATAGATTTCGATGTGTGCACCTTTCGTAGCCGGACAAACGTCTAAATGGTAATCCAGTTCTCTCCAAGTGTTTCGTAGCATATCAGGAGTTATTACACGAATTTCTTGAATGATACGCTTCTCCAACTCATCCAAAGTTTCAATTTTTTTGTTTATACTCAACGGATTTAATGAATCCCCAAGCAAAAAAGTCTAATAACGCCTGATATACCACGAAACATTTGGAGAGAACTGGATTACCATTTTGACGTTTGTCGTGCTACAAAAGGTGCACATATCGAAATCTATGATACTATGGTAGAAATCTATGATTGATATTAAAACTTGTTGAGATGTCTTTTCTATTTAAATAATTTTTTAACAATTAAAAAACATTAAAAAACAAGTAATTGATAGATGGCTAGAAGGTTACGTAACTGCATTTTCGGAAGAGAAATATTCGCATCAACAAATTATAAAGAGGTGTAAAAATCGCGGTTATGGCATTTCAAAAAAGTATTTATAATATACTAAATTTGAAAGGAAAAAAACGTCTAAATGAAGGTAAAAATAAAACCACGGTAAAAAAAAAACATGACCGCGAAACCTCTCCTAAGACTGTTCGAATGCAGGTAAATATTAAGAAAGTTAAGTCTCTGATCCTAAATGAAAATCCGCCGCCTCAAAGATCCATTGCGTCTAGACAAGGTATGTCTTCTGGCACTATAAGTAAAATCATTCATAAAGATTTGAAGCTAAACAAGTAATATATAAAAAAAAAAATTTTAAACTCAATTCCAAATTAGGTCAACAAAGAAAAATTTGATTGTGAACTAATAGTAGGAATTGAAAAAAAGGATTCCCTGCCAGAACCTTGCCTACTGTGCGAGATTAGGAGGGGGGGAAAGAGAAAGAAAAACTTTGTCAGGTTGGGGATTCGATCTCGCAGCCTACAGGACGGGAGAAGCCCGCGATACCGCAGTGCTACCGTTTACACAGTAACAAGAGGGAAATTACTATTCAAGAGCAAGAGACGCTCTAGGTCTAAAACGAAAATTGATTAATTAAATTTAATTAATGAATTAATATTTGAAAAACTGTATTAACATCAAGTGTCATCCACTACAAGTTTAAAAAAATGTATTTGAACTTGAGTGGATGAATAAAAAGTACTTTTATTAACGATTGAAAATTTGAACAAGATATATATAGAGAGAGTGTGAACTAATAGTAGGAATTGAAAAAAAATTAATTCTAGAGGTAGTTCGGAAAAAATAAGTCATGACTTTTGGATACCTTTAGCCTGAACGCCCTATTATACGCCCTAACGTATTTATGTCTTCAAGATCACGAGCAAAATTTATATCTTCTATAAGTTTATCACAAGGGGACTTTTAAAGCAATATATTCTGTATTTGCTGTGTAAAGGGTGTCAAGTCCAAAATCGTAGTTTTGAGAAAAACGGGATTGAAAACAACCATGTTTGTGCTTTGTTTCACATATCCCAAATTTTCACTGATGAATAAAATTGTGTCGGTGTGGAATTGGACTTAGCTTTCTGTACCCTGCAGTAGTCCTTGATTTTTCAAACATGCCCGGTCTGATAACTCATTTTAGTCCATTTTAGGACTTAAAACCTTTACACAGCAAACACAGATATAGAAAAAAAAATCAAATAAGAAAGAAAAGGGACATATTTTAGAATTGTTACAAATTTCACGAGTCTATGGTAATCTAGCCAAATATGAGAGTTATCGCCAAATTGGCGATGGATTTGGTGACTTATTTTGGTTGCCAAATATGACGATATTTCGCAACATTTGGCGATAAGGTGCCAAATGGTCGCCAACTTGCCGTCTAGACCTTTCTGGAAGCTTCTAGAGATATCTAGCTGACCAATAGAGGGCGTTTTGGAAGCCTATAAATATACCTGGCATTGGCATCGGAACTCAGTTCTTTTCTACTGAGAATTGAATGTGTTGAAAGTGCGTTAGGCGTGTATTGTATTGAGGACTCTGGTATCCTGATTTGTGTTTTTAGGTTTTTCTACTGCATAGAAGACAGTTGTTACGTGTTTTCTATTTGCATTTGTGTATGCGCCTGAAGAATTTACAGAATAATAAATTTTATTTTGTGCGCAGTTTCTGAAGGTATTTTATTCAATCCTAACGAACCCAGGAAAAACGGAACAGTATTATTAACTATAACTTGCAGGAAACGAAAATATCGAGTGTGAGAAAATCATAGTGTACAATTCAGAAAATAATGCATTTCCTAGAAGCAGTATTATTTTGAGTAATACGCATTTCTTGGAAACAATGTTTTCAAGAAGCGAAGTTGCTGAAATAACGTCGTCTCCTATTCAAACACATAACAAAAATCACTTGAAGGGAAAATAACGTTTCGCGTTGTTCAGATACCCTTAACATGTCATTACAATACGACAATAACGGTGAAGATTAAATTCAATTCAAAAATTTAGAGAAAAAATTCAGCCTTGTCCTATACACCTGGACAGTAATCGAAAGTAAGGCCTTGCAAAATAGCATCAAGGCGTGTTGCCATTCCACAACAGAGTAACAGGGATTGATGGAATTGCAAATAAATCTGAGTGGTAACACCGTGGTGTATTGCAAATCCAGAAAAGAAAGAGTTTGAAATTACCCGATGAAATGTAAAAAGAATTGGGTAAATATTAGCACATAATAGACCTCCAAGCTGCATGAATACATAGAACGGTACTGCAGTCGTCTACCAAATAATGAACGTCTCGAAATTGGATGAAGAGTGTAAAGTCGATCTTGGATCGAAGTGGGGTCTTCAACCTTTTACGTTCGCGGGTCCCACCAATGAATTCGCGAAGTTTCGCAGGCCACACATCAGTGAAATAAGTAATATAGGTAAAGGAAAAAATGTATTATTTGCAAACGAGCTTCATCCTATGAGATGATTGCTTGATTTCCTTTTTATAGCATGATGATGGAGGATTTATTTCTTTAAATCACATCACTGAAGTTTTGTATGTATGGTATGTTTCAAAAAGTATTTTGTACCATTATAACCATTATTAATTAAAAAATGTTTTTAATTTATTATTTTTTTACAAACAACGAAAAATGGGAGTTGAATCAATGTATTTTGTACTTTATATTGCATGAAGCAGAGTGAATGCAAGAGGACGAGACGCACGTGAGGTTCTGGAAAGATACAGCCTTGGCATGCTGTTTTTTGCGTTTATTTAGTCTTAAGATTCTGAATACAATTACCAGTTTATTATTTTGATGAGCCTGTGTGCTATTACTTTTCGCAGTGCGCTCTTGATCTTTTTTGTCTGAGAGGATTTGCCATTCTAAGATGATTTCCATATGTTATCGAACTGTTTCGGCAGACCACTAGTAATTAAGATGCGGGTCTCTGAAATACTAACTTTATTGCCTGATCACCGTGCACGAAAGTAGAATGCAAGACTTGGAATTTCAAATTCAGAATTTCTCTAAATTTTTACTGATGATTGGCGAATATCAGTCATCCAGCCCACAACAGAGGAAACCACCGTCTATGACGAACTATGATACTTAATTTGAAGCGCAGAAAAATGACAAATTGCCTGGAAAACGCTCTAGTCGGCAGAGCTACAATTGTGAAAAAAAAGTATATATAGGGCAATAGCTAGTCCCAAGGTTATAGAGTAAGCTGGAATTTTATAAATTTGCAATTATGGCCCCACCCACGAGAGCATTTTCCATGCGTTTTGTCCTCATCTCGCAATGAGCATATCTTTCAGTTATTGATAGGGTATGTTATAAGATTCTCTAATCCCTGATACCTTACAACACATTCCTATCACCCTTTATGGCCGTTAAATGGATCTCTAGACGTCTCTAGCGACCACATTGACTTACGTTATTCTATTTATCATATTTTTTTCCCTTTGAAGACAACTGGCTTTCGCAGAAGATGGACCGAGAAACCTCTACTTTCCGGACAGATAACCATAACTTCACGTGATAACGATCACTAATCTCCCCCCCCCCCTCCTCAGATACATACACACATACACACACACAACTTACATCTCAAAAGTGCTATGCTGAACGGAATAGGGGTTGACTTTAGCACAAATATCCCTAATCTAGTAAATTTATTCAATTCCAAATACGCGTGACACACTCTCGGTTCTAAGTTAAACTTTTCTTATCGTCTTCCTCCACGTGTGTTGTACTTGTATACGCAGATACGGGCATAAAGCTGAACCCAACTGAAAGTATGCCTTTACTTTAAATTTATTTTATTCTATTTTTATGTATTTATTTTTATTTATTTATTTTCTGTGGAGGATGGGGGGGGGGGTGTGTGCATAAAAACCCTTTCCCACCGAATTTCTTAACGTGCTTCTTAACCGCTGCTAATATTAGACCGATAACTCAAAGCAACCGAACCGATAATTCATATTTCAAGCACCTTTTTCCCTTTCTCGATCGCCCACGAACGGCAAAAGTGGTCGTAAAATCGGCCCCGCCTACAATTTCCGGGAGTCAGTGTGCAGTATTGTTACGAAGCGTTAAAGCCGCAGTAAAAATCGAGACATCGGAAATTTTCGTTTTTGGCGGAAAAAGAGGGCTGTGTTCTGGCAGATAAAATTTTGAGCGGTAGTTCTGAGAGAGAAATAAATGGCAAAGAGAAGTTACAATAGATTGCGGGCCGTAAGAGTTTTATAGAAAGCCGGTTTCGCGGCATTTACAATTGATACCATTCAGTAGATTCAACATCTGCGAGTTAACCGATATGCACCGCTTTAACTGCCCTTTTTTCAGCAGTGTAATATTACCGGGGAAAAATTGGACATAACAGTAGAACAACCAAGAATTAGGATAAAGCTATTTCTACTATTAGTTGGAGGTACTGTAAGCATCCCATATTGGCGTATTTTTGGCGATTTTTGCCTAGCATGTCAAAAGATTGGCGACTTATTCGCACCCTGCAAAAGTGATTGAAGCGTATCTTTTTTAGTGAATGTTTTAGATCATATTATAAAGATTTTGTTCATCATTATTTCGTTTCACCTATAATTTCGTAGCTCAGTTCATTCAAAATGTAGACGAAAAAAAATAATTTTCAAGGCTTATGTTTAAAAATAATTAAAAAATAATTAGGTTGAAGTGAGGTATTTAAATAAAAGCTGCGGAGGATAAATTGAATACATAATATTTTGGAAATACTTTCAACAATCAAATATGAAAAAAATTTCAGGTGGTCTCTTCTAACGAAACTTCCGCGGGTTATGAACGTATGATTACTTATCGTTGCTTATCACTTTTGTATGCATATATATATAACATATAAAACTCAAAAACCCTTTTAAAATTCCAAATTTCATTCAAAAATGCTCGGGCGTAAAGCGCTGAAATTAATTGCGCAGTTCGGTTTTAATAACAAAGGATTTGAGCGCAACCTAAAAACTAAAGTAAGTAATCAAGATATCATCCCTTTAATCCCCCAGTCTCGTGGGGGCCAAACCTTATATAACGGCCACGGGACTCAATCCCAAAAAACTGGCCTGGGGCCCACCGTCCAATCAATGCAAGAGTGCAAGGGTCATGTGACTACGACCTCAGGAAGTTTTAAAAGACCCACCAAGGTTTTGGCTGGGGATTCCCTCTCTGTCTTCATGCTAGTCAAGTTGTGTCATTTTCTGTGCGCTGTTCCTGTCTACGTGGTATATGATGTAGTATCCATGTCAACTCGGGGTTGAGCCGCCCTCGTGACTCCAATAATGAAATTTAGCTGGTAAAGATGAGGACTGTGTTTTCTTTGATTGAGTCATGTTTCCGTCCTGGCCACGTCTACGAGATGTGATATTATTCCAGATATAACTCCATCGCTTGTGGTATTCCCCCCCCCCCCCGTGTGACTGCAGCTTTCCGGAATCCGTGGTGTGTGGGGGGATGTTACATATATATATGTATGTGTTATGTGTATATATATATATATATATATATATATATTGGGTGCGTCATAAATTCGTGCAAAGATCAAAAATTCGTAATAAAATAAGTAATGCTTGAAAATTTTTTTGTTTGCGTCAATAAGATTAGAGGGAGATTGGATTTTTTTTCCATGTAAAAAAAAAATGTTTCCAAAAGTAACCGAAAGAGGGCGCTCATACGTCATACTAAGACGTTTTATGCAAATCAGGCAAACAGAAACAGAAAATCAAACAGATCACAATAACATGAGACTGTGCATTTATTTTAAAGTAACACATGTTCAACTTTACCAGCAGCACAAGGTAATAGGCAAGTGAGGAGCGTTACTACGCCATTACAAGGGAGTGTAGCATGTCGCCATCGATGGTAGCGGCTGTCTGTCGAATGGCATTTTTCAGATCCACCAAATTGGTTGGGGAGTCCCGGTACAGACTTTAAGTATCCCCACAACCAAAAATCTGCCGGGATCAAGTCTGGTGATCGTGAATGCCACAGTCCTATCGCCGTGCGAAACTTTTGCAATGCGACAGTTGTGGATTCACCATTCGTGTTAAAAAGTTTATCCACCAACGCTCGATCTGGTAAAGAAAGCATGGTGCCGCCTTCGAATGATGGATCCATTTCCAGCCAGGTGATTTATTGATAGCCTGATATGAATAAAACTTCTCAGTATGACGTGTGAGCGCCCTCTTTCGGTTACTTTTAGAAACTTATTTTTTTTTACATGGAAAAAAAATCCAATGTCCCTCTGATCTTATTGGCTTTATCAGAAAAATTTTCCGAGCATAACTTCTTTTATTACGAATTTTTGAACTTTGCACTTATTTATGACGCACCCGGTATCAGTCAAAACTTTGACGCCTTTTGGTGCTTTTCTTTTTAACTGTTTACTGCTTTCTCAAGCGATGCAGACTGGATTTCGCGTGCTGCCAAACTTATAACTCGTGACAACGGAAGTTTTAGAGTCTGAAATTTTGCTTTCCGGAAAACGTTAGGGAGGAACGTAATCCTACGTTAAAAAAATTCAAGGCTAATTTTTAAACCGTATCTTAAAAGAAAAGTATTTAAAACATATATATACATACACACACACACACACACACACACATATATATATATATATATATATATATATATATGACGGGCTCTGTTTCACGCTCGTTGTAGTTGAAGAGATTGTTGTCACACATAATCCGTAAGTAATTTGCAGTGTGGTCGTAATTAAAGGCACAGCTAAATAAACACGTCATTAATTTACTTAATTTCCTTTATTCGTTCAACTTCACGGAACCACTCCTACACTTTAACACCCAGCCTAGCTCTCGCCATTTTCATAACATGGAGTGCCTCGCCACACGTCTGTTATCATTGAATCTAAATCCCGGTCTGCTTAACTTACTCTTTGTTTTTCGCTGTTCAAACTTCTAGAATACTGTATGACGTCGCACCGAAAATGAGGCTACGGCGGGGTTTTCCTGTCAATAAAGTCTGATTCTATTTTAAGCTCCTCTCGGGTTTTTCCCTTTTTGACTCTATTGCGCGTTTCACAATGAGAAAAATAGTGACATTTAACGGCACAAAATTAGATCTGCTTTTAAGAACCCTTTGAATTATTTTAACTATTCTCCTCTCTCTAATAAATGCTTAACTAGCTAACTAACTAACACACACACACACACACACACACACACACACATATATATATATATATATATATATATATATAGAGAGAGAGAGAGAGAGAGATTGTTGTGAAACGTTAGATCCACGATATTTTCGGTACGTTATATTTCAGTTGTAAACATTAACTAAAAGGGAAAAAATGAAGACTCAATTCTTCTTAAAACCATGTTTTAATGAAAATTGTTACTCAAAAAAAGCTAGATCCAACATGCCTTATAATTGATGTATGTTTAGCTGACTGGTAATCTAGAACAGTTATTGCTTAATTTTGATAATGATGTGAGTACCGCACTCCACTCTTCATACCAATGTTAAGACAAGTCATTTCAAGTGACCTAGTAGTTCTAGGGTTAAAAAAACTTAATACATTTTTTAATACATATTCGTCAAAACATTTCTGGGGGACTGTATTATTTTTTTAAGTTTCTGTTTACTTGTTCCCAATCGCATCTGATGCAAAAATTTCGCAGAGCTTCATTCAACATTCTCCTAAACAAGTTAATAATAACTTAAATACAAACTTAAATTTAAACAGACGTAACATGCAAAACTTGCCATAAAACAAGTTTCTTTACAGAATAGTAAAAAATTCCTCTGAACGTTTTCGCTTCAGTACACAGTTAATCACTTCAAAATTATCCTTAAAACAGCTCCAATTTCGAATATTGTCCCAATTCTAGAATCCTACACATTGCTCTATAAATTGGAATGGTAACAATACTCGAGTAAATCTTCAATGGAGCCGCCGAAAATAGCACTAACGCTGCACACCCCTCGCCCCATTTTCGTCTGCCGGCCAAAACCCTTCCGCCCCTGGCTCACACCTTCCCCGCCCTTCGGAAGCATCAAAAGAGTGATTAATTAAGAGCTCCCCCCGCACACCCACTCCGGCCCTTACAGGATCTTCTATTCACCGGTGCCCACTTAAAGAGACTTGGCCACTCGGCTGGCGCCATTTTTGTTTCGAAAAGTTGGGAAAGAAGTTAATAATATCGATTGAGGGACGGGGGTAGAAATCGAAATCGAGAAAGTGGCTTGAGACGGTATTGATGCGGTGCTGGTTTTAAGTTAATTAAATGCTTTGGACCTAGGGAAGGGATTTCGATATGATTGCTTTTGCAATCATTTAAGACAGCTGTAGCTATATTTAGAGGCTTATTTTTCTTCTCAATATTATAAGAGATATAAATTATTATCTTTCTAAGTTATTGAAGAATGAATTCACAGGTTGCAGTGTCATTTTCCTTAGAATTTAATATAAATGCAAAGAAATGTACTCACTCAAAGCATTCTCCCCGAAAGTAGTATTTTGAAAGCATTTCCTACTACTACTGACATTTCGGGATTCCCGTATATTATAAAACTAGCTGAAAACCAGCACTTTGCTAAGGAGTACATTCAAATTAAATACAACGGTCAATGTATGAAATTAATGCCAAATATATATATATATATATATATGTATATTTATAATAAATACGACGATCAAAGTATACAAATGATGTAAAAAAAAAAAAAAAAAAAAAATATATTTATAAAAAAATCGTAAGGGATATTTTTATAGACAAAATAATGTAGAAGAAAATATTCAAATTAAATGTAATAGGACATACTAAAGAATATAGTACAGTTAATATAGTACAGTTTGAGGAACATAATATCTCTTATTGTATTTTAATATTTTTTTGGATAATGTCCAATCGTCTGCCGCATTAGCAAGAAAAAAAATTTTTTTTTGTCTATTTAGTTATTATGCACGTGACGGTATATTTATTTAAAGTATCAGAAAAAGAAATCATGTGATCAGCATTTAGTAAATTAAATTCTAAAAATTAATCTTTAAAAATTCACCAAAAATCAGAAAATCGAGGTAAAGATTCGAAAAAGATCCTAATTTAAAGGAATTTTTATGATCTTTCTCGATATAAATTTTATAACCCTCAAATTATTATTTTAAATGCAAACTTAAAAAAAGTTACTAAAAACAGCTTAAAAATTTAATTTAAAAACATCTAATAAGATTTTTTTCAAAAATCTTTCCTAGTGCACCCCTACACTATCTTAGTGCACCCCTAAATTATTTGGTGTGTGCGTTGTATGTCAGTCAGTCAGTCAGTCAGTTACGGAACTGTTTTATATATATAGATGAACGCTAGTTGAATTTACAAATTAAATACTAGTTAACTAGAACTCTAGTACTGACAACTAATTAATATTCATATTGTAGGAGCTAAATTTTATCTAAGTAATTAATTCATCTTTCCAATGGCATTCACTTGAAGCAAAACATTTTCCTATTGATGAGCACTTCATCTTTTAAATGACATTTATTAGCAGAATCTAAATTTTTACTGAAAATGCATCCAACGAAGATCGTAGAACTTGTTTTTAAAAAAAATATGCAAAGAAATGTATTCACTAAAAGCATTCTCCATGAAAGTTCTATTTTGAATGCATTTCCATCTATTACTGATATTCCGGCATTCCTGAATATTGTAAAATGAACGATAGCTGAATTTACAAATTAAATACTAGTAACCTAGAACACCAATACTGACAATTAATTAATATTCATATTTTAGGAACTTGTTTTTTTATATAATTAATTCATCTTTCGAATAGCATCATTCACTTGAAGCAAAAAAAAAATAAATTCATGATGATGAGTGCTTCATCTTCTAAATGACATTTATTATTAGCAGAATCTATATTTTTACTGCAGATGCATGCAACTAAGATCGTAGAAAGTGTAAAGAATGCAAAGAAATGTATTCATCAAAAACATTCTACTCGAAAGTTGTACTTTGAAAGCATTACCAACCACTACTGATATTCCGGGATTCAAGAATATTATAAAACGAACGCTAGTTGAATTAACAAATTAAATACTAGTTAACTCGAACACCAGTACTGAAAACTAATTAGCATTTGTATTGTAAAAATTAATTTATTTCATCATTTAGTTCATCATTCAAATCGAATTCTCTTGAAAGAAAATTTTTTTCCTGCTTCATCGTCTAAATGACATTTATTAGCAGAATCCAAATTTTTACTGCGAATGCATGCAACTGAGATCGTAGATCGTGTAAAATAAATCAAATTCAAAATAGTTTTAAACAAAAAAAGTCACTGTATTACAAATGAGAAAAAAAGCTTTAAGAAAAAATACCATAAAAGAAATCAAGAAACCACTTACGATGTAGCTTACAGAATTTCTGAATGAAGGTACTTACCTAGAAAAGAAATAAAAAAGGATAAGAAAAGTAAAAATTGTATTCATTGCTTTCATAAATAGAATTTACATTTTACAAACAAACAGTTCAAAATTAAAGAAATCAAAATAAACTGAACCACTCTTGCAGCGCCATAATTAAATGTATGAATAATTTGGTGGTATTCACAAATCTGTGCTCGCTAGAATGTGCTACACAATTTCTCTCTGCGAAATTCTTTCTGTTGAATATACCTCTAAATATGCTACTAAATTAGCTTATATGACAGTTGAAAGAAACTGACATGACAGTAGCTATACCTGCAATTCTTAACTTTTTTAGTATTATTTAAAAATGAGTTTTTTTTAACTCTAATAACACAAACAAAATATTAAACAAAATTTAATTGAAAAGCACGTACTCAGAACAAGTTTTGTTATAGTCTTTCAATTAGTTGTATTGAAAACATTATCAAAAGCCAAATTGTTATACAATACAATGGGAAGTTAATAATTTTTTTCTTTACATTTATTAAATTCATACATTACCACAAACGACAGCGGCAGCAAACGCGATTAAATATCAAAGTAGGAAACATTTTAATTTAAATCAGACGTTTTCTGTTATTCATGTCTGCGTTTGGTTTATTATTTAACAGCACTCTTCAAAGTAAAATGTGAAGGTAAAAGCAAGAATCATAACAGTAAAAAATTTGACAACGGCAACACTAGTCAAATAACAGCTGCGATTAAAAAGAAGGTTTTATGAATGTAATAAAGGCCAAAGGTCAAAAAATAGCATTATGTAAAACACAATCGTCTGCTTTTATGCGTGTAGTGTAATTTATTTATGAAAAAAAATTGTATTTTAGCTATTCGATTCCACCATGTATATTAAGAAACTTTTTTTTCGTTTTTAAAAGAAATATTACTTTAACATTGGCGCTTTAATTATTTACATGTAGAATCACGTAAGGAATTTTCTGATAAAAAAAAGACAATGGATAAGAAGAGGTCAAATTTTGTAAAACACTAGGAATTTCACTGGCAACCTACTGTTTTAAATGAGTATCGATAGCTCTTCTCTCTCATGGAAACGCAATTCATAGCAACAAGGTACCGTTAGCTAAACATAGAAGTGTGCAAAAGATGATAAAATTAAAAAAACTATTTTTGAATGGAACAATGTAAAACCGGCCTTCAGACAATCTTCCTGTCCCAGAAGCCATAAATTTGTCCAAGGACTTAATACATTGTGCCCTTATGCAGACATATATTTATCAATTTTACAACAGCCTGGATGACACAAAGGACTGAATAAATAATTCTGAATAAAATGGGACAGAATACTTTATGATTGCAGTTTTAAAAGTATTTTATTTGCTAAGTATGTGAATAGCAGTGGAAAGCATTTCTCTCAAAAATTTACGGCGAGGCAAATATCATAATAGCGGAAAGAAAAATCACTGAAATCGAAAGATAGAAATTTGGTTCACGGACAAAACTCAAATTTCCGGTTTCTCTTACCGAAGACCGCAAAGTTACAGTTTTAAATAAGAGAAATGTTTAAATAAGAGACTGTTATAATCACTATGAGTCAGTGCTACACATTCAATTTTACAGTTTTAAGGTGGAGCCGACCTCTCAGATACTTGATTCCTATGTTAAGCTATGGGAATTTTACTCTCAGAATATTTTGACATGGGACACGCTTTTGCTGAGGTTTTACCATCATAATGTATAACTCGCAGCATAGTGAACTGTCGCTGTCACAACTGGGGGGGGGGGGCGGGGGGGGGGGAAGGGAGCTGCGGTGAACGAAAAGGAAGATTGTTTGTTGCTTTTTAGTTCCAACAACTTCAGATAAAAATATGTTACTGAAAATGGATAGAAGTATGGCTGTTGACGAGGATTAAATTCATATTTGTGCGGTCGAGACTAATATCAATAGATAGAAAACGTATTGTTAGAACTCACTCATCTGTTCACATATACACCCAAGGCATCCGAAATGTTTTAAGTATTATATTAAAGACAGTATAGGTATTATCTGATGGACCGTAAACGTCAATTAAAGCTGAAAGTTAGAAGTGAGCAACGATGTTTTCAAGAATCGCTGAGAGTATCAAAAATATTTATTTAAACAATACTAAATGTATTATGTTTTCTAATTAAAGATAATCAAATTCATATTTTTTAAATTTTGTTTTCAACATTTTAAAACAGAACTTGAAATACGTATGCGTGTCAAAAAATATTTTTATTTCATTTTTTTTCGGTAACAATTTAAATTTTGTTGAGACAGGCATAAAAATATTTAATATCCTGAAAAACATTGATTACGCGCTTTTAATTGAAACGGATCCATCATAAGCGAAATATAGAATTCAGGTATGTGCATTTGGTAATCTGTAATTAGAAAACATAGCGAGTGGATAATTAAAAACTCTTCAAATAAAACCTACGATTCATTTGCGGTTTATTTAAAAAAATCGATTTTTCTGTATGTTTGGTATTTATAACATTTATAAATTCTCTGATAGTCTTTCACCACTTGTAAGGCATTAATTTTCAACTCCGCCTCCTTTTAATATTAAAAGTTCTATTTGATATTTTCCATTGGTTTCTCAGATTATAATATGAAAATGAATCACATGTGTTAAACGCAACTCTTGAAATGAGTGAACTTCTAGTTTGGTAGCATAAATAATATTGAGGATAATGTTTCTATGATTAAAAACATGGTAGAGTTTGGATCGTACGGTTAACACAAACAGTATCCAAACTGACAAGTCGAATGTCTTAAAATATATTAATAATAATAATAATAATAGCTGGCTGAAAAGAACCTGTATTACCGCATAGGAAAAATATTCTTACAGTAGCTTTTGATTTAAAATAATAAAAATCAGCGAATAACCAAACCAATTTGTCTATCAATTTAAAATATGGAAAATACCATAGGTTATGCTATGCATAATTTAAAAAAAATCGCTAAATTGGCTACAAACCTTGAAAGTATTTCGTCCTTGTTTCCTCCTAAGGCGGCAGGGTACTTTTAAATATTTGCCCATTCCACACCTCGAATTTGTTAACTTAACTTGCTTAGTAAGGGAAGCACCCTATAGGGCAGAGATTCTCAATCTGGGGGGGAGGGGCGGTCCTTTGGAGAGATATGAGTGATATTCAGTGGGAAAGGGCGCGGTTGGTTCTCAAAAAATGTGTAAAACATATTTTACTACAGTTACTTAATTTTTTAGACCTTGGGGGGGGGGAAGGGGGCGTAGGGTCTGGAGATCATCCAAGGAAGGATCCTTGGATGATCCCCTTAGATGTTTCATAATCACTGCTAAAGGGGAACCAAAATCACTCACTCGGAGGGGACAGCAGATGAATGTGGTAGTTCCTGACGCTAATCACTGAACGATGTTAGCGGTGTGACATCACGTGTTTTGTGCGATTTCCACGATCTGTGAAGAGCCTTCCACAGCTGCAAGATTAAAAAAACACAAACCATGCGTACCCCTGCATTCTAAAATTCTATGGGGGATTAAAAAACGATACCAACAAATGCCGCCAGAGCTTTTGGGTCTGAAAGTTAATCCCAGGCATAGCGGTTTCTCTAGCAAGCTGTGGGGGTAACTGTTTGGAAAACAGAAGCGTCTCCCACCATCGTCGTAAAGCTGTCTTTCTTAGCAATAGCTTCATACGAGTTGACATCGGTGGGCCATAAAGATGGCTTAACTGTGCATCGATACGAAGAACTGTCACCAACAAAGCTGCCGGCCCCCTCTCTGAAAAACAGAAGTATTTTCAAGGAATGGGGATAGACGCCGACAAAGAAAAGACCACGAGAGATAGAGTGTTGGAGAATGTGAGAGAGATTGTCATGTAACATCGAGCTAGACAGACGTGTTTTTTAAGCTCCTGTTTGGGACTAGCTGGGTTCCGGAGCGTGCGTGGTGAAACCAGCACTTCAGTTAACTAAATATGTTGTACCCTTTTAACGTTAATTTTTTTTGTAAATAAATTCCCTTGTTAAGTTTATGTTTAAGAATTGCCCCTTTCATTAAAATTAGGACTCTGTCTTTCTTGGTCATGAATTCAGTAATAGTAATTATAAAATAGCCTCAGAGAATTGCCTTAACAACCTATCGTCATGCCACAGCGGAGAGAATCTCTTTCCATGTATTGACGTCCGATATACAAGCCCTTCGAACGCTTATGGAATAAGGATAGTCTAAATGCGTCATAGATCATCTGAAAATAGATTTAGCCAGCCATTTCCCGTTTTTCGTTTGTGATTAATTTTAGATAAACGTCTCTAAAATTAATCAGACAACAGTCCCGGGGAGAAAGAAAAATATCCGTAACAACACCCTCTGTGTGTAATACGCCTGTTTAACTGAATACGAAGCTATTGACCCATGCAGATCAACCGTGAAAATATAACCTAAATAACAAAAATCTGTAAATTATGCTGGATGTCTGTTCGTATTTTCACACCCACAAAGCGTTCATCAATCACGCCTTTCTGCCTACATGCGTACGTCATTTTTTGAAATTATTTATTAATGCAAAAAAGAACAAAAAATACCACAAGTGTTAGTCAAATTTAGAGACTACTTAATCGTTACAAATAACAAAAATGATTACATGCTTTTCAAACTCAAAAATTGAATTTTCTGATTGATTCTTCACTGCATGCTGTTTTATAAATTGAGAAATAATTTGGTTTAAAATTTGAGGGCGTATGAAACGGAATTCATGCTGTGAATTTATGTGGTTAGAATCAACCTCTTATGAAAGGTACATAAGCAACAGATTCATTGTTCGTAGCAATGAATAAAAAAATTCCATTCAACATCTGGCGTTTATATTTTCCGAACGAGCAATGTATGTAACTTTAAATTTAAAAACATTAAACGGCAATTTTAGAAATATTGAAAACTTTCTGCATTTCTTTGTTTATCGAACATACATTCAATGCAGAAAATCTTGATTCTTAAAGTTACGCCACAGGGCATTTTTTCAGAGTTTTCCTAATCTCAGATTAACAAATTATCATTTTTTGATTGTTTCTTCTTCATGTGAAGGCAGACGTTTAAATTAAGAAAATACATTTTTTAATTAAAAAATTCTCTGAAGATATTTTTTTACAGAGCTTTAAATTACTATAATATCAAAATCTGTTTTAAAAAAACTTTATAAGATTTTTGTGTAACATCCGCTAAGAACTATTTTCATATGCAGAAAACAGGGTTCAAAAATATACATTTACTAATCTGTAATTAAAATAATACCGAGAGAAAACATCCACAAAGTTTAAATTTGGTATTGAAGATTTGCGATGGCAACTGATGAACCGTCTTAAATGTTACACTCGGCTAATTAAAGTTCATACAATACATTATTTACTAAAGATTTTTGTAAGATTTTTAGTTTTCTATCTTCAAGTTCTAAAAGAACAAGAATAAAGGAAAAGGGAAATCTGAAAAATAAACAGATGACATCTGTAATTGAATAACGAAAGCAGACGATTTGTAACTAAACTAAAAGTTCTCGAGAATGTCGTTTACTACCTCCAGGTTGTAATTCTGGATGCCATCCAAGATAAAGCCTTGGGGTAATGATGCTTGTAATTCGCGCAAAATTTGGTGCTCAGATGAATAGTCTGGTAACAAGCGCCCTATTGATTTTTGGAGACAGAATGAAAAGAATACTTCGATTTATGGAGAAATTAATGAAACATCGTGAAGCAGATATTTTTAGAGATTATTTTGATAGCTATACGAGCTATATCTATGAACATTTTATCTACATTAGAAAGGATACGTATAAAAATTACTTAAGGGGAAATTTTCATAGCTAGGTATATCATCGTTTTGATCAAAGAACTTCAATATTAACAGACTGGACTGATTCATTCATGTCTTAAGTTTTGCAAGACAGTAGGAGCACTATATACTCTTCATTTAAACTCCGTAATTAAAAATTTGTTAGGGGTCATTTGCTACCAAAAAAATTCCATGAGAATTTATGTATGAAGAAATATTGCCATTTAATTTGCCAGTAATCTGCTGGTCATAATACTTTCATCGCTGGGTTGCTTGATGGTGCCAATTTCTTTTTACGACCAAGCGAATGATCGGCTGAATAATGTTGAAGTCTTGATGGAAAATCTATTGATTGAACCTGCATCTAGATCAGGGGTGGCCAACCTTTTTGGGAAGGGTGTCACTATCTGCAAAAAAAATATGCGTGCCACTTCCAACTTTTCCAACATACAAAAAATATAAAAAGGTGCGCTGTTATATGCTAAAAGGTGCATATATTCCAACGCTGTTAATTTCAGTAGCGTATGAGTAGGGTTTTTACAGATTTTGACAAATTATTTTTTCAAATTTCTTAATTTTTCAATAAGTCTCCGGGTGCCACTGTTAAAACGCCGCCGTGCCACACTGTGGCACGCGTGCCGCGGGTTGGCCACCCCTGATCTAGATCCTCAAATATCGAAATAAATAATGTAACTCAATATCTTCAGAAATACTCAGTAAATGCCTAATGGACGGCTCTGATAAAACATTTCTCTAGGGCAAAAATATAAAAAATGCGTAGTTTATCTCTGTTTGAAATTTTCAATGATTAAATTTTTACCAGACCTTAAACTACTGATGTCTACCACAAAATAATTAATATAAAATTTTCGACTATGTGTTACATTTTTTTAAATAAAAGACAGCACCAAAAAAAATAACATATAGTCCAATATGTTTGCAATGCCAAGTCCAAGCTTTTTGTAACTAAAAGCATTTTAGGTAATTGGGATTTTAACATTTTATGTATTTCTTATATTTTTTACACTTTTGAATTAACAATAAAACTCATAAAAATTTTATATTTAAGTAATTTAATTTATTTAAAACATAGATACTTATTTCGATCTACCAAATGTTACAGTATCGAATAAGTCCGTCTAAGACAGAAAATGGTTAGCATTTCAATATTACATGATGGGAAAATGTAAAGTCTTCATGCATTCAACGTGCAATCTTATCCGTACTTTAAAACGAGTAGGGGCCTGTTCACATAGGAGTCCGTTGCGTTGCGTTAAAGAAAAGATGACGTTGAGACAAAAATAAATCAATCATAGGCCTCCAAACGATTAGCAATGAAATTTTTAACGCCTATGATTGGTTTATTTTCGTCTCAACGTCATCTTTCCCTTAACGCTACGCAACGGACTCCTATGTGAACAGGCCCTTTCTCTTAATATAAAAAAGAAATAAACAAAAAATTCGAAGTACGTATCAATGTCCTCTGAAATGGTGCTTCCAGATTTTCCCTTTTTTATGAAAAAAAAGAAATACATAAGATCTAGTTACTGCAATTAAATTAGAAGAGCAGACGATTTTGATAACCCACTGAAACTTCAAGCACTTTTTTCAACCCCGTTTCACGTGTTTCCCTGATTGGATCTTTTCCAAGTCTAAGCCAGGGTAATGATGCTTGTAATTTGCACAAAATTTAGTGCGCAGATGAATGGGCTGGCAACAAGCACCCAATTGATCCTTGGCGACAGAGGGAAATGTATGCACCCGTGGAAAGCGGAATTCGCTGAAGTAACAAATTGGAGAATTTTTTTTACTTTGACTTCCGTTTGTGAAATCACGCTTCTCCCGTTTCTTAAACTCATGGCCAAACATTAAACAAACACCCACTTCTTCACGCTGTTGGTTGACAAGTCTTGCGTAAAGAAATGGATCATATCTGCACATTTTCCAACCAGAATTTTTTTCATGATAAGTGAAAGATGCAAAACGTATTACAATTTAAGATACTTCGATCTTTTAATGTAAGAAAAGTGACTCGAGGAAGTCAAGTGGTAGCGCGTTGGCTTTCGGTGCTGAGGGTGCTCGGATCAAATTCCGACTAGCGCCATTCAATACCTCTGTATCTAGGCCGGATATGGGCACGTTAAATCCTTAGACAGGAAAGTTCTATGAGGACAGAGAGGGTACGATATATATATATATATATATATATATATATATATATATATCACAGGGGTGGGAATCTGTAGCGGGCCCGCTACAGATTTTTCTGTGGCTCGCCAAGACACCCAGAAAAATTCAGAAAGCGAGGAAAACTGCCAAAAACTCCAAGACAACCAGAAAAAACTGCCAATATTTTATTTATATTTATTGATTTTTTTATACAACTTGTAGCTTTTCCGAATTGCAAAGTTAACTAATAAATGCAATATTTTAAAAAAGGTGTGGCCCTCTGCTAACACAAAGTGGCCTCCGGGCCAAAACAATTGCTCTCCCCTGATTGATATATATATATATATATATATATATATATATATATATATATATATAGTAAGTTTATTGTTCATTAAATTTTATTACTGAAGCGGAAAACTCATATTTTGACCAAAAATTGCAGTTTCAAGGGGTGTACCAAAATGAAGCAACAGAAACAGCCATTTTTATCATCAAAAGGTGTACGAAATGAAGCGAAAAAACCTCCAGATATTTTGACCAAAAATGGCAGTTTAAAAGCTGCACAAAACTTATCTGATTTAATACGGCAAATTTAAGGTAAATATGACCACAATCATTATCTTAGATCAGTCAAGTAATTTATATACATCATCTCCTATGTATCTATCTATCCATACATACATACATACATACATACATACATACATATACAAGATAGTTTATTGTTCATCAAATTTTATTACTGAAGCGGAAAACTCAAATTTTAACCAAAAATGGCACTTTCAAGGGGTGTACCAAAATGTAGCGACAGAAACAGCAATTTTGAACATCAAGAGCTATACGAAATGAAGCAAAGAAAACAGATATTTTGACCAAAAATGGCAGTTTAGAAGGTGCCAAAAAAAAAAAAAATAAATATCTGATTTAATACGGCAAATTTAAGGTAAATATGACCACAATCATTATCTTAAATCAGTCAAGTAATTTACATCATCATCCCCTATCTATCTATCTATCCATCCATCCATCCATCCATCCATACGTACATACACACATACATATACAAGATAGTTTATTGTTCATCAAATTTTATTACTCAAGCGGAAAACTCATATTTTAACCAAAAATGGCACTTTCAAGGGGTATATCAAAGTGTAGCGACAGAAACAGAAACTTTGAACATCATGAGGTATACGAAATGAAGCAAAGAAAACAGATATTTTGACCAAAAATGGCAGTTTAAAAGGTGCACAAAAACTCATCTGATTTAATATGGCAAATTTAAGGTAAATATGACCACAATCATTATCTTAGATCATACAAGTATTATACATCATCATCATCTCCTTTATATACACACACACACACACACACATATATATATATATATATATATATATATATATATATATATATATATATATATATATATATATATATATATATATATATATATCTTCTGCATTCTCCGATCCCCAGATACCATTCGGAGTAATAACAGTATTTATCGAAAACCGACTCTGAGTCCGTCCTATATTTAGTGTCCGTCGAAATGCTCTCCGACCAACTCATTGCCGGTAATTGACTTCCATAAATACAGTGGTCAATAAAGCCGCGTAATGGCCGTACGTGGACGAGCTAGAAATCAAATCCTCGGCTGGGTTAGGGCTCAAGTTCACCGCGGTCACTCCAGTCTTCCTCTCCATTAACCCCTTTCTCTCTGTCGTATCTCGTACGAACAAACAAACAAACATATATATCCATTCTTCCCCTGGCATATATATTATTAGAATGGTCTTCATTTTTTTCCCTCTTCCGGAAACTAGACAACGGGTGTTTCCCGTGAAATCACTCCCGTTCGCCATTTATGGTCTAATGTCAACACAGTTACTTGGCTTCAGGATGAGGGGCCAAGTAACATTTATATGCAGCAGCATTAAAACAATATAAGGCAAAAAATGGACTCGTGTGATAGGAAGTATATCACGATTTTAGTTAGTCACCAGTTAGTTGTATTTTTTCCATGTTTTGTCAATTCCTGCTATTAGTTCACACTCTCACTTTATACATCTTGTTCAAATTTTCAATCGTTAATAAAATACTTTTTATTCATCCACTCAAGTTCACATACATTTTTTTAAAACTTGTAGTGGATGACGCTTGATGTTAATACAGTTTTTTCAAATATTAATTCATTAATTAAATTAAATTAATTAATTTTAGTTTTATATGGGAGAAAAAAATTTCTCGGCAATAATGGTGTTCACAGAATCGAGCCAATATCAGTTCAATTCCCCGCCAAACGCAATTTCCCGCCAAAAAGTAAGTAAAATAAAATTTTTCTTTTTTGACCTAAGTAGGAATTGACTTTAAAAAAATTTGTTTATATTACTTGTATTAACTCGCTTTCTTGTTTGTTTGTGTGTGTGCTTGTCCACTACAAATCTTGCAATCGATTTTTAACTAACTTCCCGACTAGCTAGACATTTGAAACTTTTAGAATAGCTCAGAACACGATGACAATGCATTTTTTAAATACTTTTAGCCATCTTTAAGCAGTATTGAATTCATTTTCAGTTAATTTTATTTTGTAGAGTGGTGCAGCCATCTATCGACCGGAACGGGAATAAAAAGTTAAACGCAAGTTAACTTCCAATTAACTTCATTTTCTTTGAAGTTGATGGGATAATTCATCAAAAAAATTTTAAAAAGTATTTATTAATACATAGAATTGTCAAATTTATATGATTCAACAGAAAATTTAAAAACATGGTATATAAAAAGTTCTTTTTATCTTGTAATTATCTTGTTTACACTCTGTTTCCTGTCGTTTCTTTCGCAATTCAGAAATGCCTCACGCCACCTAGTGATAGGAAAAAAAAATTCAGGAGGTCACTTCTAATGAACTGGCGCGGGTTATTAACGTAGGATTACTTATCGTTGCTTACCTCTTTTGTATGTATATATTGTCCCGTTTTCCTGGGTTCGATAGGATAGAATAAAATCTCTTCAGAAACTGCACACAAAATAAAATTAATTATTCTACACTGAAGTGCCACTGAATTAGGGATAGCAAAGCCTATGCAAATTGTGTAGCGCTTCGCATCATGTGTATGCGCAAGTGAGGGTGCTGTGGTAACTGCATATATAGTGCGTACTGTGGTTGTTCTGAATTACTTGTTGGAATTGCCAGTATGGGTAAACTGCCTGATTTAGACGCCTTCGATCGCGGACAAATCGTAGGTGCGCGACGCATGGGCCATTCAATTTCCGAAATCGTCAGACAGCTAGGATTTTCAAGGTCCACAGTGTCAAGAGTATACCAAGAATACATGGATGGTGGAAAAAAAACTAGCGATCGGGCAAACTGCAAAGGACACTTAGCCTTGACAGTGCGTGGTGAGAGACGCCTCAGGCGTATTGTACGTAGCCAGCGAAACCAAACATTAGCTCAATTTACCACCCAGTTTAATGACGGTGCCAGTCGTACAGTCAGTAAACGGACTGTGCAACTCTCGCTTCACCGTATGGGTTTCGGGAGCCGTCGACCTACGAGAGTACCATTGCTCTATACTCGCCATCGGGCTGCACGTCTTGCCTGGGCAAGAGAGCACAGAGACTGGAGTGTAGAGGACTGGAAACGAGTAGCATGGAGTGATGAGTCTCGATTCCCACTACTTAACGCCGACGGGAGGCTGAGAATATGGCGTCAGGCTCATGAAGCCATTGAACCTGCATGCCTGGCTGGAACTGTACAAGGGCATGGTGGCTCAATCATGGTCTGGGGTGTTATTTCGTGGCACAGTTTGGGATCTTTGGTGCGTGTACCAACCTCCCTCAATGCAATTCGGTACGTAGAGTTGCTGGGTGATCTCACCTCCATCCGTTTATGCTGTTCTGTTATCCGCACGGTAATGGAGTTTTCCAGCAAGACAACTGTACCTCTCACAAGTCCCGGTTGGCTACTGGCTGGTTGGATGAGCATTCCTCTGACTTCTCTGTCATGAATTGGCCACCTAGAAGCCCAGACTTAAATCCTATTGAGTATCTTTGGGATGTTTTGGAACAAGGCGTGAAAGGCCATCACACAGCACCAAAAAACCTTACTGAATTATGGACAGCTTTAGCCAATATTTGGCAAGCCATTCCCGTGGAACGTTTCCAGAAACTTGTTGAATCTATGCCTCGTCGTGTGGCAGCCGTTATCAAGGCCAGAGGAGGCCCAACTCGTTACTAGGTAGGTATCCCTAATTCAGTGGCACTTCAGTGTATAAATTCTTCAGGTGCATACACAAATTTAAACAGAAAACACGTAACAACTGTCAACACGTAACAGCAGAAAACTCTAAAAGCCAGGGGGAAGCGAGAACTGCAGGCAAGAAGTAGCCATTTAATTTGGCTATGGAAGGTGTCTAATTAGGCTTCGAGAAGCAAAAGAAGACCGAAGCACCAACCAACCAATCCCCTATCTACGGGATCATTGTATCTTAGCACCACCTCTTGTCAGTCGCAAATCCCTTGCCAGTGACTAAAGATTGATGCTAAAAGGGTCCGTACCTTTCAGTTACAAAATTGATTGGGTACACAGACTCAATTTTAGTTTTTCCCCCAAACAGCATCTCTTAATTCAGCTTTTTATCGCCAGAAACGATCGCCCGACGCGGACGTGGCGTATCAACAAACACGAAGAAACACCACAGAAAAGCAGATGCGTTAAGGGGGAAAAAAAGAAGTAGAACGTTAAGTTACTTTCCCCGCCAACCACCCACTACATGTTCCGGAACGTGTCGGTTTCGGTTAACCTTAGCCGAGAGGCATGCACAAACCGTCCCCTTTCAACATGTCTCGCAAACGAAACCCGACGTTCCGTGACGCAGAAACAGTCCCGCGAACGAGTGTTTTCGGGGGTGGAGGTAATGCGAGTTGACACCCTGGAAGGGTGCCCACGGGGACAACCCAAAAATAATTTTAAGCGCCGCGATAAAGCCGCGGCGGTGGTTTATCCGGTGAGACGGTTCATGGGGTTTTTTTTGGGGTCAATGTTTGCTGCGGTAGACGGAAATGTAGAAATAGATTCACAGCAGGATATGGGAGAGTGTAGGGCTGAATGCATTCAGCAGATCTTAATTTTTAACTTTCACATCCTCACCCGGGATGTTAAAATCAAAATTCAAGATTTACATCCGTTTTCTGAGAAAAGGACGTAAAAGTATAATACAGTCATACCTGGATACTCGTCGAGTTCGGAACTCGTCGTATTTTGACGCGAAAAAGTTGCTTCTGTACTCGACGTTTGCTCGGTACTTGTCACATATGCTGAAATGTTTTCTAAATGGGTTGAATTACAAAATTTTGTTCAAAGGGCCAATTTTCTTATATAAGAATTCTTAATACCTTGTAAATTTAATTTTTGACATTTTATTTACTTTATTCTTTAAATTTGTAAATATTTAATTCAATTTTTTTAATTCTCTCAACTAATTACTACCAATTTTTTATTTTTTATTCCCTTTTTAAATTATAAATGCCACCTTTTTTTAATTTTAACTCGCTCTCCGATGTCATAACCAGAAATATCTGCGTTAGAAGGCGTGGCCTAGGAAGTGCTGTTTAATGAACAACATTTTTTATATGGTCTATCTTTAGCCATTTTTTATCTTTAAATTTAAATTTCTGATCGCATGTACATTGAAATATATATACCTTGCTGCAGGAGATAGAGTCGTCAAGACCAAAGAACTCCACTTCTAGTAATACAGTATTACAGAATCTACGAACTTAAGGAATGCTATAGGCGTCCTAAGGCCATTTTGATTATTTTGCCTGGTCTCCTTCCCATTCTTAACACTTCCTCCAACCTCTTACTATTACAAAATTACAATAGCCGGGAGCTTCTGATTCTGACCTGTTATTCTGTGATGGATAGACCTCAATACTATCACACCAATTTCAGCTTAATCCTCAACCACCGTGTCTCTTTTATTAATCCTGCCACCTTAAATAGTTGTCAAATGTTGTATTCAGTTATTAATTTATTTTACTTATATTTATTTATTTGTACGTATTTATCATTTAATTAAAACATTATTTCAATTTTTTCCCTTAATTTCACTGTCAACAATTTCCCTTTTAATCCTGAGAATGGACATATCGCCACAAAAAAATAGTTATACCGAGAATACCGTGCTCTGCTCTCTGGTGCCTCGTTAACGAACCATGTCAATGTCTATGGGAAAAGTAGCATAAAGACAGCGATTTTAGTTATATACTAGTGCTGTCCGAAATTATTGATAATGTAAGTATGAAGCCCATATCAAAGCAACTATATACTATATTTCGCTCTTTCACGTTGGCACTGCAAAACTTTCACTCCCGTGCTCTTGTTCAAATTTTGAGTTTTTCAATGAAATGAGATGTTTTAGGCCACAAAATACACCGGGTAAACATCTTACTATATCTCTACAAGCTCTAGAAACAATTAACAAATTTTGCCAATGTTACCGAAATGGTCATAATCGCAAGCATATTCGAGAAAAGGATGGACGAAGAAAGAATATACTAAGCAAATATTAATTTTTTACTTTTACATCCTCCCACAGGAGGTAAAAATTCAAAATCAAGATTTGCATCCCTTACGAGGATGTAAAAAGTTTAAAAACAATAACCATCCGGACGTTGGGGGTAACTACATTCGGTGGGCTACGCCCTCCAACCTAGAGAACCACAGGATTGAAACTGGTGAAAAATAAGAGATTGCTAAAGTGATTTTTACATTCTGAAAAAATGTGGATTGGAACCCGGGTAAACATCTTACTATATCTCTACAAGCTCTAGAAACAATTAACAAATTTTTCCAATGTTACCGAAATGGTCATAATCGCAAGCATATTCGAGAAAAGGATGGACGAAGAAAGAATATACTAAGCAAATATTAATTTTTTACTTTTACATCCTCCCACAGGAGGTAAAAATTCAAAATCAAGATTTGCATCCCTTACGAGGATGTAAAAAGTTTAAAAACAATAACCATCCGGACGTTGGGGGTAACTACATGCGGTGGGCTACGCCCTCGAACCTAGAGAACCACAGGATTGAAACTGGTGAAAAATAAGAGATTGCTAAAGTGATTTTTACATTCTGAAAAAATGTGGATTGGAACCCGGGTAAACATCTTACTATATCTCTACAAGCTCTAGAAACAATTAACAAATTTTGCCAATGTTACCGAGATGGTCATAATCGCAAGCATATTCGAGAAAAGGATGGACGAAGAAAGAATATACTAAGCAAATATTAATTTTTTACTTTTACATCCTCCCACAGGAGGTAAAAATTCAAAATCAAGATTTGCATCCCTTACGAGGATGTAAAAAGTTTAAAAACAATAACCATCCGGACGTTGGGGGTAACTACATGCGGTGGGCTACGCCCTCGAACCTAGAGAACCACAGGATTGAAACTGGTGAAAAATAAGAGATTGCTAAAGTGATTTTTACATTCTGAATAAAATGTGGATTGGAACCCGATTAAGCAGGTTACGAGATCCTTGAGTTACTACATGAACCAACAATTCCAATATAATGTTCTGAGAAAGCGATCTAATTAATTTCTGAGAACAATATGTAGAACAGTAAATTAATCGTCCCGGATAATCTGGTGTTCAATCGAAATTAAAGTAAAATTGGATTATAATGAAATAAAAAAGAAAAATTTAAAATTATCAAATTTTATAATAATCAATAATACTGATTAATTATGAATATTACTTATTATAAACATTTTATATTTTAGCTATTTATCGATTTTATGTTTTAATATTAAAAAAGGTGTTATACAATGAACTTGAATTCACCCTGAGACCAATTGTTTAATGAAGTGAAGCTAATACGATAATTTTCCAAAGTACTATTTAACAGGATAGAAACAACCTCAGAGAATATAATTTATGGGAATATAAAGTGATAAAATGAAATCTTCTCATAACAGTTTGTTTAGGGAAAAGTTTCGAAAATCCAGGAACGTGCTTTGTTTATTCCAAAACTCGAGCATTCATTCATACGTGTAAATCAGGTGAGATTTTAATCGACGATTGATGTATTTTTGTAATACAGTTTTACATAATGAGTGAAATTTTAATCAGTTCCGACAAATATTTAGATCTTAGCTCTAACTCTAGAATTGCTAATAATTATGATTTACGAATTTCTACCTGTGTTAAAATTACCCATTTTCACTGCCTTGGTAGTTCTAGAGTTAATTTAATGCAGGAGTGAAGCATGAAATAGGTATAACCAATTTCAGTTTTCACTGTATATACTTGCAAATATACAGAATTCGTAAAAAAAAAAAAAAAAAAAAATTGAAAAAAAGCATGCTAAACCTTAAGTAAAAGGAAAATTGACAAATGTGAAAAATTCGGACAAGAAATTCGTTTTAAGAATCACAACGAAGACGCCCACATTAAAAGGTTGATCGCGAACGAGGAGATAAATTTTAGATTACAGAGAGATGGCGTATAACCATTTTAACATTTTGCTAACATGATATCCCAGAAAAAAAGAGAAAAAAGAGGAAAAGATTTCTGCATCACTCATATCTATTCAGCAGGGCTAAAAACAAAAATTTCTCTTAAAATCACACATTCATGGTTTTTTGGCTTAAAAAGTACCTTTGAAATTTGTATTAAAATACGGCGAACAGCATGTTTACAGCATATGACAAGCATATGCTGTATAGAAACATTCTGCCTTGGAAAACTTGGAATTTATTAATGTTATTTTAGATGGTCTAACGCATGTTCCTTTTTTTATCTATGACAATCGCATTGCTATTTATAACATTTAATACTGCACTGTACGTTCTTTGCTTTACTTCTCTGCTATTAAATTTTTATTCCTAATGGAAGGATTTTTTGTATGAAATTTCGAACACCGTTTGAATTTTTCTTAAACTGCGTACAGAATTTTTTATTCAGAGTAAAAATGCCGAATGTATTTTCTCTGAATCAAAATTTACTGTAAATCATTATCTCAAATATTATTTTACAATCACTTTAAATGAAAAAAAAATTCTAAATACTTTTCCCCTTAAAAGTGATTAAAACTTTTGCAAATTTACTATAAACCTGAAAAACAAATTATTTTGAAAAAAATTATCTTTGTTCAAAAGTGAGAAAATTATGCATTCAAAGCCTTCAATTTTAAAACACTAAAAATGCTTTAAAATATTAATTTTTAGAAGAAAAACATTTCAAATTGTTGTAAAAATTTTACATGCATAACTATTTTAATACAAAACACATTTAGATGAAAATATCATTACGAAATGTGTGCAAACACGCAAAAAGATTTTGTTGCCCCAAGCTAAGTCGGTTCGCCAAACCCCGCCAAAGTTTCCCTACTTCCATTCAAATGGCAACTATTCTCCAAGCACTAAGGGGGAGTTCTCGTTTTATTTTCGTTTTTTCGACCGGTGACAACGCCCGTCCTTGTTCCGCCCGTGGCGCAGCGTCTCGTAATCTCGGATTTTTAACACCTGTGAAGAATGTTCCGAGGATTAATGGCGACGGCGGTTAGATTAATTGGAAGAAGGTGAAGAGAGAATCCTTCAGCAATATCTAAAAAGGGACGAACGACACCAGCACGATTCCGAATCGATTCCTATCTGGAACCGATCTATTTCAACTTGTCCTCTCTGCCGTATCGGCAGTCTGGGTGGTCAAGCGAGATTAATGGATCGGATATAGCAGAGCTACCTTTTATGACGATTGTTCTACAGCAGGTCTTGTAGAGAAATTAAGTATTCTGTATCGCCTTAATAGATACTTATAACCATAGAATTCTTGCAGGTCTAATTATCTAGTTCTTCATATATGTAAAGTAGTTAAAAAAATTCTAGAATTCTACACAAGCGATTCTCACCATTTTGAAAGCTCGTTATTTCTAAAACTCTAGTTGTATTCTTCACTAAACCCTTAATTCACCAGAGAGATTTCACAGAAGAAATTTTATGCTTCGACTTGGCGTCAGGATGTTTTAAAAGTAAAGATATCCCACCAAAGCCAAATTAATCAGAAAAATTAATTATGGTGCATGCGATTAGGTACAAAGCAATTTCTTTTCGCGATTTCACACAAAATCAAAATCACGTTTTGACGCAGAAAATCAATTTGGAACAAATTTTCACTAAACATTTGGTTCATTTGAAATAACTTCCACGTGAACAGCATGTTTTGTCTGGGTTAAGAAAATGAAAGGAAAAAAGTTTTGGGTCAGACCTTTGACTTCTTTCAGAGGCTTTACAAAAAAAAAATCACACGTTTTGCCACAGTGTCAGGATATCAAAAAGGATTTCTACTCGAACTTTTAACACATTTCAGTTATTTTGCTCTTTAGTGAATGAAAACCGTTTGTTTCAGATTTCCAGAATGAATTTTTCACTAAACCAATAACTCTCTCGAAAACTTTTTACAAAAGAAATTTTATGCTTTAACTCAGCATCCGGATATTTAGAAGGGAAAATTTTTCACGAAGTCCCAGACTCATCAGAAAGATTTCGCAAACAAAATCGCATGTTTTGGCACAGGAAATCAACCGTGAAAATTTTTTCATTTAAACCCGCAGATCATTTGAATTGTTTTTGACAGGGTTAAGAAATTGAAAGGTAAAAATATTTCTCCAAACCTCTGATTTCTCAGATAGGTTTTATAAAAGAAATCATATGCTTCGGTTCAGCGTTTGAGAAAACAGTTTTTCATAAAACCCAACTGAAATGAAAGATCCCGCGAAAGAAATTACCTGTATGTTGGCATAGCGTAAGGGTAATGAAGGACAAAAATAGATTCCCTTCAAATTACTAAGGTCGTACTGTAGATTTAAGTTTGTTAAGCTTACTCGTTTGTTAAGCTATGGGGAATTAGTCTTTTTTTTTCAAATTACATATTAACAACGGCATATTTGTGAGATATTTTGCTTCAGGAGCTTCAGGAAGAGTAATGGTAACTACAGTACATGGGCCGGGCCCTCCACGGTAGGATAATATAGCAATGCATAAAACTTCAGTGATCAATAAAAACGAAAGTAGGAAGGAAAATAGAAAGTGGGGAAAACAAATAGCTTCGATAGAACAAGTAAAGCTAAAACAAGGGTGAAAAAAGAGACAGGGCGAACAAACAGGACAAACAATTAAAAGTTACGAGCAAGAATGATATTTTGCGTAAAGAGGTAGGCATTTATATAAAGAGCAAGAAGTAATTATTTTTTAAAGTTTTTCATTAGTTCATATTTTAAAAGGGCAATACATCATTGACGTCGGTTAATGCTACAAAATATTGTTTTTACAAAAAATAAAATAACAAGACTATATTAAAATACAGGCAACAGAATTTCTTTTAAAAAAATCTACTAATCAGAGATTAGACAATCCTCAAAGCTTATAAATGTGCGGATAGAAGTTCTGCGATGACCGCTTATGCACTGCATTAAATCATCTGAAAGATTTCACGAAGAAAATTCGGACGTTTTGTCAGAGCCTCGTGGAATTACAGAGTGAAATTTTTGAAAAAGAAATCGCTTGTTTTGACTGATCGTTAGATTAACAAACACAAAAAAATCCATCTAGATCCCTCAGTATACATGAAGGAAAAGGGAACTGGAACCGAAATATTAAATTTCTTTCAGCCAAATAAAAGAATGCTGGAGAGATCACAGTAATTTGCACCGTAATGTCTCCAGGTAAAGAAACACTGACATTCCCCTAGCGGTCTTCGCCACTCCCTCTTCCCAGCCCTTTTGTCTCTTTAGCAACTTTAAATCCGTTATTTACGCCCACCCACAAACACGGGAACGGTGACTTTTATCCAAACGCAACAAATGGAATGGAGAAGAAAAGAGAGACAGTTATATATGTGTGTAAGATTCTACGTTGGCGAATTTGAAAGCAGAACGTCTAACAGATTGGTTGAAGAGAGAATAGCGCATTCCTCGTGTGAATAGAATTAAATATCTAGAAAGTCTTACTACAGAAACCAAAACAAAAGAGAGAATGCGTGTGCAAGTTAAATTTCGGGAGGTAATGTTTATTAGCTTAGCGATTTGGAAGGTAAGTGTAATTAGTTTAGTTGTTCAAGAAAGTTCGGTAATTTCAGAGAACAGTTTTACGAGATATCTCGAGCATTGTAGAATATAACTGTAATTAGAAACTACTTAGATCTATGCCTACTGATACAGCTCGGAAATACAAACGGGACAAAATTAATCTCGTTAACATCTAAATTACAAACAAAAAAATATAAACTGTAAACATCTAGGCTTTAGATTTTAAGTAAGCCCAAAGTGTTAATAAATTCAATTCCTTTACTTCCTCTCTTCAAAAACACGAAGACATTGGTTATAGAACTTATTTTCTTTGGTTCCTTTGTTAAACCTCGCCTGTTAAAGCAGTGATTTCTATGTTACCTGTTCTATTAGGAATTTTGGACCGGATGACTGCTCTTTGTAAGTCACTAGTAAAAAGCTAGATTCCGCGTTGAATCTTTTCCTTCCACCTGGTCTATCCGCTATGCTCTGCTGAGAAACCCCACCTGGATACGCCCACAACGCTGAATTGTATATTTTATCTTTAATGCAGTTTTCTTTTGTCTCTGAAATACACTAACTTGTTTCATTTATGTACCTCTGTTTGGAAGCCGAAGTCTCTGATACATAAATACAAAGCAAAGAATGGTAAGCAAAAGAGAACCTGAATCTAAGTGAATAGAGCCGGGTTGCCTCCGACTAGCCCGTATGGTAAAGACCAAGTTAAAACTTTTCATCTTTTTCACCTACTAAATCGCTTACAAGTAACTTGCATGCTGTTGGCGATTCATTTTTTAAATATTTTAAGACGTTCTCCTCCCATTCTTCGACTAATTGATATCCGATGAAAAAGGGGTTCAAGAATCAGTTAAAAAGAGAGTGTGTAACTATTAAGTCGTAAATAAGAGTTGAAAAACGTATCAGTTCTATGATAAACGTTCAGGTCCCAACAAATTAGTTTCTAAATGCACGTGGTCCTCGTAAATTGAGGGTTTGCAACAACGCGTCTACTGTATGTCTACAAATGGATGTGGTTAGATTAATGTACCCGTAAACGTTCCTACTACCGCTTGCGGCGACATCTCGTCAAATCAGATAAATGCTATATTTCATTTTTGTATTAAGAATAATTAATAGCAGGCATGTTTTACCGGTATCCCCAAAAACGAAAAAAAATATATACATTGAGATCAGAAAAAAAAATCGGTCCCTGCTTTTATATAAAGACCAGTGTTATTGATTATATTCGTTATCTTTTTCTCCTTTAAATATTGCTGTGATAATTTGTTTCCCTGAGAATTTTGTAGAACTTGGAAAACAAACAGAAACACAAAATATCAATGTGATAACGAGAGCAACTTAATGCTAATAAAGCCAATAATCTTCAAAACACAATAATTTCAAAACCCTCGTCCCGATATATCAACGGAACAATTTTTGCTGTGATTCTTACCACCAATCATGGGTATTGTAACGTCACATATATAACGCTATCGAGCGTCCATTCTTGCTGCATTGTAATCATGAAGCTACAGAAGGAGGAGCAGCTCAGTGTTAAAAATGTGTCTCCCTTTTTGTCGCCGCCACTTAGAGGGGCGCTCGCGTGCATAGCGGGCGGCTTAGCACGGACAACCATACGCTTAATATGGATTTTTTCGTATTTTTCCTAGCGAAACAAGTTGTTTTATTTAGTGCGTATTTAATATGAATTTATTTTATTCAATTTAACAATTTTTTATTTTCATTCAAAATCTTTATTTCAAGTGTTTTTTTTTTGCTACAATCAATAAAATTCTTAAGGAAATGAGTAAATAACTTTTCAAAATAATTGTGTATTGGTTTTCAGAATAAATTAGTTCAGAATTTTTGTAATAATTTAATAATTAAGGAAATGAAATAAGAAAAGAATTGTGAAAGAAAGTTTTTTATCATTGTTCAATAATCTCTTATGGAAAAAAATGCGAGAAATAATACTGATTACCCAAAACACACCACATAGAAAAGCAACTATTTTCTATCAATCACAAATAAATTCTTATCAGGACTAATAAAATAGGGAAGTCAATTCAGTATTTAATCAGACAATACTTTAAAATATCTTCCCGTGGAAAAAGAATTAGTCAAAGCATCTCAGATTACACTTTTTTAAACCGGAGGTATAATCGTCAAGTTGGTAAATTACTGAATACAAATTTTTTCAGCGAATATAAAAGAAAAAAACAAATAACTTTGACAAGGACAAATCACCTATATTTTGAATTTTCCAAAGTACGCCATTTTATTTGCATAAGCAGATTTTGTACGCAGATTTGCATAAGCATTTTATAGTAAACAACATGCTTATCATCCAATGAAAAACTATTTACTAAGGGGTGTGGTAACTTTTACATACCTTTAAAAGTTATAATTTTTAGCACCTATGTTCGATTGTATGTACTACTCATGATTAAGCTTGATTTATATAAAATTTTTTGAGTAACTGCCTATAATATTGTTGTATTATAGATGCAATTTTTCAAGGTAATAATAAAAAAGACTTTTTATGCATAAAAGTGAATTTTTTTTTAAAAATCGAGCATTTTGCAGTCAACTATTGTGCGCATTCCTGTCAAAATAAATTATTAAGGTACATTAATAATTTTTTACTATATGTGATTACAATACTTCAGGCAAAATATCCAGCAACATTATTCTAAAATATATTAAAACCTTTTAGTACGTGCTATTTTTAATTAGAAATTTCAAAAATGACTGAGTAAAGCTTATAAAAATTCTTTAAAACTTAAAATATATTAAGGTTCAAAATTTGGTAGATTTTGTTGTCTAAAGTGTTTGTAATCACATCTCTAAAAGTAATCACATCTCACATGTCTCTAAGTAAGCAACTATTAATGTAACTTAATAATTTATTTGATAGAATGCGCACAGTAGTTGACTGCAAAATGCTCGATTAAAAAAAAATATCACTTTTTATGCATAAAAAATCATTTTTATTTTTTATTAATTACCTTGAAATATTGCATATATAATAAACACAGTATTATAGGCAGTTACTCAAAAACTTTCTTGTAAATCAAGCAAAATCATGAGTAGTACATACAATCAGCAAGGTCCAAAATGATACTTTTAAAGGTACTTAAAAGGACCA
>OU015499.1:78376343-78401343 GCA_907164885.2 Dolomedes plantarius
AAATTTTCGATATTTTCTATATATAAAAAAGGGAATCATTAATATGTTCTTGACTACATTGAAGGCACTTGTAATTCACAAATAAGTTTTCTGTGGGGAAGAATATGAACTATTTATCAAAAATTCTTCAAAATTGCTAGAATTTTCAAATGATCCATGCGCCTTAATTAAATATGGATTCTTCCAAATTTACGCGATTGTTAATTAACAAATTTGTCCCAAAACAGTGCATCCTTTTTTGAAACTACAAATATTTTTCAAATTTAATAATAAATAATCCCCGAAATAAAGTAGAAATGTGCAAAAACATAAAAAATTAACAGACATATTTAAAAAAAAATTATTTTTCACTTTTGATTTATACAAAAAATTCAATGCACACGTATGTTTATACATATATGGTAAACCCTGTAATGACAAAATTGAAGATTTTTAAATGTATGGAATGCGCATTGAGCATATTCAAAAATTTTATCATTTTTGAGATAAATTTTGAAAAACAGCATTAGTTCTGCAAAAAAAAATCCTGTATTTTGGGATTCTAAGGCATTTAATGTAGTCAAAAAGAATATAAATTTCTCTCATTCCGTATATAGAGTTGAAAATTAAAAATTTGAAGTTGAATGTCCCTTGTCCCCTTAACGAATCGCAAAAGACTCTTTTTGGACAAACTAATCGGTATTCTGCCGATAGATTGATAGAAGTGAAACTGATTGCGTCAACTGGGAGTTAAAACAATAGGACTGTTACCCCAAATATGTCAAATTAGAACAAACTCCTTGTGAAGATTACGCCCCACCCATGGTGAAATTTAGGGGCGGGGAGAAATAAAAGAATTTACAAAAAATGTAGAAGCCGCACCTCCACTAGAGGAAAACATATAGCGCCAGCCACAGAGGAAGTGCCGTGGGTGCAATGCACCTCAGCCCCAGTGTGTAGAGAGATCCCAGAAAAAGGAAGTAAAAAAAAAGAAAATAAGACATTCTACTCTGAATTAGCAGACGAGGAAGTATCAAAAGATCTTTCAGATGTATTTAATAATATATTATTTAACATTATAATTGATACATTTATAGTGTAAAAAAAAAAAAAATTGTGCGGTCGGGGGACCCCCGTCAGGAACGAAGTTCCTCACGTTATTTTTTCAACACTAAACGTGATTTAATATGTAGATTTCTATTGATTATATATATAATATACTAGCTGAAAACCCGCGCTTCGCTACGGAGTACATTCAAATTAAATACAACGGTCAATCTATGCAATTAATGCCAAAATATATATATATATAATATTTATAATAAATGCGACGATCAATGTATACAATTCATGTAAATATATATATATATATTTATAAAAAATCATAAGGGATATTTATTTTTTTTGGATAATATCCAATCGTCTGCTGCATTAGAAAGAAAAATAATATCATTTTTGTCTATTTAGTTGTTATGCACGTGACGATAAATTTATTTAAAGTACCAGAAAAAGAAATCACGTGATCAACATTTAAATTAAATTAAATTCTAAAAAATTAATCTTTAAAAATTCACCAAAATCAGAAAATCGAGGTAAAGGTTCGAAAAAGATTTCATTTGAAGGAATTTTATGATCTTTCTCGTGATATAAATTTTATAACCCTCAATGTATTATTTTAAAATGCAAACGTAAACAAAAGTTTAAAAAACAGCTTAAAATTTAATTTAAAAAATCTAAGAAGAATTTTTGAAAAATCTTTCTTAGTGCACCCCTACACTATTAGAGAATCGCCATGCAAAATTTCAGCCCTTTAGGTCCAGCGGTTTGGTCTGTGCGTTGTATGTCATTCAGTCAGTCAGTCAGTGAATGAATGAGTCAGTTACGGAACTGTTTTATATATATAGATATATATATATATATATATATACATATACACATATATACACATATATATACATATATATACATATACATATATATATATACACATATATATATACATATATATACATACACATATATATATATACATATATATATACATATATATATATATATATATATATACATGTATATATATGTATATATATATATCCATATATACATACATATATATATATATGTGTATATAATATATATTATAATATATATATATATACTGCGCTATTCCAAGAATGAGTGGGAATAGAAACGGCCAGCGCTTGTGCGGGGATTTGAACCAGGGACCTCTCGCTCCGTAGTGCGATAGTCCGATACTCCGTAGTCCGATGCGATAACCATTCAGCCACAGAGTCCTTGAGAAAAAGCTCTTATGAAGGGAGAATAACGCGTTTTCGTTACGTGACGATTCCTGCCAGTTCACTCTACTGTAAGCCGCGTAAAAGAACTTCGTTCCAAGAAAAGATTAAAAAATTACCTAACATTTTTTTCAACTTTTATCCATATAAAAAAAATCAGAAGGCAATGGAGTAGAGCATTCAAGTGATTTTGTAGCATTTTATAAGGAATACGTCGACTAGTACTCAACTAGAAAAATTATATCATTATAACTGATTTCGGAGACAAGAGATGTATTCGCTGGATGCATTGCAATATGTAATTAATTACAATTACAATGAATATTTCCAAATATATTTACTATTTTTACATTGTTCGTGGCTATAGCGAGTGCAGAACGTTCTTTTACTAAATCAAATCTAATTAAAAATTACCTTTGTTCAACAATGTGTGCAGAACGGTTAGATGCACTTGCTATATTAAGTATGAAGGAAGTCAAAGTTAAAAATTGTGAGTTTTCTAAAATTTGTAATAATACAGAAATATATGAGTCACATATTTAAATTTATGATTGTTTATTTATTTTAATTCCTTTTATTCAGTATTGTCATTTTTTTCCTTTTTCTGTGAAAAGATGTCATGATTTTTAAACCGCTGAGAAATTGTGTTTAGGATCCTAAAATATTTCTTGTGTCCGCCCCTTTTATACAGAAGGCCAGCCATGAAAAGGTAAAATAAATAGCTTTTAAAAGTAGTAGCAATGATTCATCAAAAATTTATCACACAGTCTTTGGCTGACGTACCTCTCAGCTATTTCTCCTATTTAATTGCGTAGTAATTGGAATCATTTAAATTTATACTTTAAATTTATTTCCAATATTTTTCACTTATTTGTAATAGCAAAATTCTATTCCTTATAATATTATAGAATAATAGGTCTGCACATTTCTCGTTTAGTACGGAAAGTGATAAAGTAGTAGCTGGGTATTCTTCATATCACTTATTAATTAATTCTTACGACTTACCAGTGAATATGCGACATGCCATTTCCATTCACTCACCATCATTTCGATAACGAAAGTCGCTAGCATCCATGCAGTCCTGCTCAAACATCAATTATAGTTTCGCATTGCGTGAACCTATTATTCTGATTTAATATAGGACGTCAGTGTTGTGAGTAATCAATCTGTTTGACGGATAAGCATCGGAAGCTTTTCAACTTGTATCTAACTTGACCTTGCTTTTGGATTGTTTGAAATCGCTGGTTAATATCTGAACTAGCTAATCAGAGCATGGGAATGGTGGAGTGCGACATAGAATTCTCAATTTCGAGGCGGGTAGGGCGGGGTTATAGGTGATACTTTGAGGTGGATTAATGTTATAAATAATTGCTAAGGCAAATGAAACACTTTAACTGTGTAAACACCATAACTGCGTACACAAAATAGCCAATTAGCACGGTTCTTTTATCCCGAATGTCGTCAGAAGCGAACAAAGAAATCGGGCTAATTATGGTCCTCTGGAATGAAGGTTCATTTGAAGATAATTAATTTTTTTGATTCATTAGTGTTATTAATTACTGAAGAATTGGAATTAAACAGTCTTCATAATATTTAGAAGTAAATTTTTGTGTTCATTACTAGTATCCTTATATTCATTAGCTACATTTGTGAATTATTTTATTCAAACATTTTCCATGAATTATAGCCTAAAACTTTATCTTTGGTGTTTGAGTGTAAACAAAGATTTCTCTCTTATGGCAGGGATGAAATTTGAAACCTGCCATCTTTCTAAACTTAATGATAAATGCACTACGAAATACAATTAAATATAACAGTAAATCCGTTGCGCGATATTGGCAAGACTTATTCTAATCTGTATCTACAACTATGAAGGCACAGTATGCCTAACAAATAAAGCGTTGCTGTCAGCTTTTTTCGTACTGCTATGGATTACTTATTAATAAAAGCATAGCTTTAGTGCTATAAAGATAATTCCTGAATTAATCGAAACATTTCTTTTTAAAAAAATGGAGTTTCAGTATTATAAAAGTTTATAAGCAATAAAAAATGAATGATTAAAACGTGATAAAAAAAATATGAAAGTAAGCAAAACGGTCTTCAAATTAACCCAAATATTTGCCAAGTAATGACAAAAACTTCCTCAAATATCGTTTGCATCCACAAAATGAACGTTCCGCGACCAAATACAGTTAATATTAATTAACTAAATGTATAGGCATAATTTTCGATTTTCGCTCATTTCCAAAGTTAATTCCCATAAGCCATCAAGTAATGAAGTTTTTAGTATAGTCATAAAAAATTATAAGTTATTACAATTAGTTACAAAGGAAACTGAAGTTTCATGTATACAGTTTTGTTTAAGTTATTTTCTGGCACTGGTAACATTTTAAAACCCAAAAGGTATTAATCAGGAAAAGATACAATTTTTTCAGACTTTGAAAGCTAGAAAATGTCATTTTTTGCGCATTTTGTTTAAAAATTATTTTTATTCTATCACTGATTTAATAGGCCACTCAAAAAATAAGGTATTTTTTGGAACAGTTTTAAACATATACAGTTCAATTACTTAAAAGAGATTACATCGATAAGAGTAATATTTGCAAAATATTTTTTAGGTTGATTATAGGTTCAGTTTTAAATAATAAAACCGGATAATGGCAATAAAAAGGATTGCAGAAAGGAGACACGTTAGCAGAGTTTTCAAACAATTTATTCGTGTATTAATTTTACTTCATTCTTTCATTTCTGTTTAGCAGCGTAACTTTAGCTTCTTCAACACCATATAAACACGTAAGTTTTTAACATCAGAAACTTTCTATAAACCGATTACAGAAACATATTTTAAAACCTACCATTAAATTTCTGATGACTATACAATCAAATATGCTTGACAAGGATTCCAAAAGACATGAAAATGTTATTATTAATGTGCAGCTCGGCTTCCGATCCCACCACATACCAGTTGCTTCGAGTCACGGAATTCATCCATGATGGCTACCAGAATCGAATGCATTCTGGAGTAATATTACTCGATCTGGAGAAGGCTTTTGACCGAGTCTGGCACAGTGCTCTCATCTACAAACTCATTAAGCTTAAAATGCAAGCCTCAAGCATCCTCTTCATACACTCCAACCTTCTCGGCAGATCCTTTAAAGTTCGTCATGCCTTATAATATTCTAGTCTGCGCGAAATCAATGCAGGAGTCCCTCAGGGCTCTAAGTTAGCACCTATCCTTTTTAATATTGTTATTAACGACATTCCTCACTCTCCATTCACTACACTAACTATGTTTGCGGATGACACGGAAATACCAGCTAAGCATCATAATCTATACTAATAAAGGGACAAGTGGATGTCGAGAGATCACGTGACCGTAACTCATCGGGGCGGGCCACTCCTCGAAAAAAAAATGGCCGACAAATATACAGGAAAATCGGTGTATTTTTTTTCTCATGAAAGTACATAAATGTTACATATTTGGAAAGAGCTTCGAAAACTGATAATTTTTTCTGCGTACACTTATTCTGTTAATTCAATAGTTTTAGAGATATTTTCATTCTAAAATCACTCACTGCTGAGAAACCAAATCATCTGGAGATGTGGTGCTGCCATCTGTCGGCAGCGACGGGAATGAAAATTGAAAGAATTAATTCACTTGAATTTAATACATTTGTAGGCTTTTTTTTCTTTTCTGGGGCTCGAAGTACATAAATATGTTACACGGATGGCTTGAGCGTAGCTAGGCGAAGCCCGGCTAGTGAATTAATAAATGCGAACATTATTTTTTTTAGTACTTTCGTCAAAGTTCGTAATGTTCGTCATGCCTTATAATATTCTAGTCTGCGCGAAATCAATGCAGGAGTCATTCAGGGCTCTAAGTTAGCACCTATCCTTTTTAATATTCTTATTAACGACATTCCTCACTCTCCATTCACTACACCAACTATGTTTGCGGATGACACGGTAAAACTACCTAAGCATCATAATGTTAAATACATGCACAAGTTCCTACAGAGACATATTGGAATTCTTGAACGATGGTTCGAAAGGTGGAGGCTCAAGTTAAGTCCTTCAAAAACTAAAGCTATTTTTTTCAGTTACTAGTTTTTTCAGTTACGTTCACCTAGTTCACTTTGAGAGAGGGCAAATACCTAGGAATTTACCTCGATAGTCGACTTACGTGGAAGAAAAATATAGAATATAACATTAAAAAATTTTTTAAAGCCCGTAAGGATATCGCCCACTTCCTGTACCAGAATCAAATGAATGTAGATAATAAACTACTCTTGTATAAAACCGTACTGCGCCCCATCCTGTTGTACGCCGTTCCTGTTTGGGGCTCAGCGGCTGACACCCATATCCAGCGATTGCAGACAATTCAAAATAAAACACTCCTCGTTATTAGGAAGGTGCCCTGGTAGCTTAAAAACGTACTTATCCACAGGGATCTGAGAATCGAACCCATTCGGCAAAACATTAAAGATCTCGTATCTAACTTCTACAATAGATTATATTCAATAGACAACGAAGAAATAGCTAACCTCCCCGAAAACGACCAAGGGAATAATGCTATAGGCGTCCTAAGGCCACTTAGATTATTCACCCTGGTCTCCTTCCCCATTCTTAACTTTTCCTCCAACCTCTTCTAAATTCTAAATTACAATTGCCGGCGCTTCTGGTTCTGATCTATGATTTTCTGATGGATAGACCTCAAGACTATCTTACTGCTTTTGGCTTAATCGTCTGCCACGGTACCTTATTTTTTTTTAATCTGCGACATTACATAGTTGTCAAATTTATATTTATTTACTTATTTATTTATTACTATTATTATTATTTTTTTATTATTCTTATTCTAACTTTCAAGTCAACACTTTTCTTTTAATCCTGAGAACGGAAATATAGCCACAAAAAATTATCCATACCGAGGATATGGAGCCCTGCTCTCTGGTGCCTCGTTAATGTACCATGTCTATGTCCAAAAGACATTTACATAGAATTAAAAAATTTTATGACGTTTTGATCCTAACAAGCCATTAAAAAACGTATAATAGACATTTACAATTCTAAATACCATTCATTTAAAACTGTTATAAAAGGATGATCTCATAAAATCATTTCTAAATATTTCGTTTAAATGCCAGTATAATAGTCTTGAAAATAATTAAGAGCAATATTTGGTCTATGATAAAAGGCAGAAAAGGGATTTGAGTGGCAAAAAGTGACCGAATGTATTATACACGGTTATCCCCTCACATGTATACAATGGCAGTAATAACAATAATAAAGATCAATAATAATAAAAGAATAATACGGCTATCGAACGCTATATAAGATTCAGAAAAGAATCATTACGTAACAACACTCAGTTACTAGATACCGAACTTTTTTGGACCATAAGACGTCCCTCTAAAAAAGTAACTGCGTTCTTTCTAAAAAAAGTAACTGCCGCCGCCGCTGTCAACGGCTTGTCATGCTATCTCCTCCGAAACCGCTGCGGGTATTGGGTCGAGACCGATACCAATAGATGCAGAAAAATGCGGGGAAGAATGTGAGATATGTCTCATCTTCGTCGGACTTTAAGTTTTTATTTTATTTTATGTTTTGTGGAAAATATTGACTTTTTCATGTTCAGATTACGATAACTAGCCAAAAATTAATGTAGAATTTTGATCTTTTTACAATCTAAGACTACAGACATTTCTCCTTCAAACAAGACCTCATTTGTATAAAAATAATTTAAAACAGACTAATATTTTCATCAAAATATTAAACCCAGTTTTTCGAGAAATATCGTCACATATGTGGATGTAATATCGATGCTCGTCGAGTTTTTATCTTACAAAGTAAATATTTACATCATCTGGAAGATGAAAGCTTTGTCATTCATATAAACCTCATTTCAAGTCTCTATCTTAAAATTTCGATTTTTAATTGAATTTTAAATCTGAAACAGTGATGATTCATCAGTTATTCCCCTTCGCATAAGGGCCTGTTCACATAGGAGTCCGTTGCGTAGCGTTAAGGGAAAGATGACGTTGCGACGAAAATAAACCAACCATAGGCGTTAAAAATTTCATTGCTAATCATTTGGAGGCCTATGATTGGTTTATTTTCGTCTCAACGTCATCTTTTCCTTAACGCAAAGCAACGGACTCCTATGTGAACAGGCTCTAAGGGTGACAACAGGAAATGGCTGTTACATTGCCCGAGAATCACCCCTATGTATCTTGCTATTAGCCATAACAAAGGAACGAGCGTTGCGAACCTAGGGGTGAAGCCCCTAGTTACCTAAAAAAAATCTTAAAATTGAGTTGCGTCTTGTGATCTGAAGATAACATTAAAATAAAATTAATATTTTATTATATATATTGATTATTATATTTATTATTTATAATTTTATCTTTATTAAGTAAGAAACTGAAAATATTATCTTTATATAACTAACAAAATACAAAATATTCTATTCTAAAAATCCACCTATAAATTTGAGGTGCGACTTGTCGTCCGGTGTGTATTATGGTCCGAAAAATATGGTAAATAATTTCTTTTAGCTTTATTTTTCAGAGCACACTGACTAATGGCATACAGGCCGATCATGAAATTCGAATTAGTGTTTTAAATATTCTAGATTATGTATATAATATGAATGCAGAGATGTTTCACATGCTACATGTGTGAGCATCAAGTGTCCAAAGACTAGTTAAGATAAGAAAATTTAAACTACTAAGTAAATATTGGAAAAGGTGTTATAGTAAAATTCACTTTTCGATACAAATATTTTTTCGTTATAGTTACCAAAAAAAAAATTGAGGCAATTAATATAAAAGTGATTCAAGACATTTTACTATTTGATAATTTTGGTTGCGAAAATCTGATCCTGAGACTACCATATGATTGGTGGGAGTGATACATAATAAGCATGAAACTACAGAAGGAGCTTGAGCTTCAATGAGGAATTCCTCGATAAACGGACCGACTATGGTCGCTCAACGGTAGATGGCGCAACATGTTCTACTGGTTCGCATTTTTCATTCAGTTATATGGACACATGTTTTAGAAAATTTATTTTACAAACTTTTAAATTTATTCTGTGCACAGATATGCCAACATGTTTTTCACCTGGTTGTTCCAGTGGCCAGATTTCATTATAAATTATGTTGCTGGTTATGTTGTTAGGAGGATCAGTAGATTTTCTAAATGTGACCAATGCATTCAAAACTTACCATTATCAACGGCAATACTGATCAAAATAAATTAATTTTTTTAAAAAGTGAAGGTCCTTTATTATACCCTTCACAATTGTTTTTAAAAGTAATTAATATTCTAAAAATTGCAATAATCAAAACTCTAAATTTTAAAAAACTAAATAATAAATTAATTTTTTAAGTGATAAAAGAAATTTATACTGGTCCTCTTATGCCAGAAATAGGTTGCAATGAGCAACATAACATTAATTTAATTCAAAATGTTGTCAACTTTTTTCTAATTCCTCGCATGCATTTTGTATGCAAACAAGAAAATAAAAATTCTCAACTCTGTGCTAAAGTTGAAAAATTAAGAAAACAGTCAAAATTAAAAATCCCATTTATTATTAAATTTAAGCTTTTATTTTATATTACTTTTGAATTGAATATCAATATATAATGTTATAAATATCTGTAAAATCTGTCATGTATAATTTTTCGTTCAAATTTATCTATAGTAAATTGTATATGAAGCATTAATTTTTTATTTTATAATAATGTATTAATAGTGTATGTTGTTAGTTTCAATTCTTTATAATTATGAAATACTTTTCTTATATTCAACATATTTTGTGGTTATGGCAAATTAAGATACACGTCTGAGCTAAAGCTATCATTCATGAAGCTACAGAAGGAGGAGCAACTCAGTGTTAAAAATGTGTCTCCCTTTTTGTCGCTGCCACTAGAGGGCGCTCGCGTGCACTAGCGGGTGGCTTAGACACGGACAACCATACGCTTTAATATGGATTTTTCGTATTTTTCCTAGCGAAAACAAGTTGTTTTATTTTAGTGCGTATTTAATATGAATTTATTTATTCAATTTAACAATTGCTTATTTTCATTCAAAATCTTTATTCAAGTGCTTTTTTTGCTATAATTTATTAAAATTCTCAAAGGAAATGAGTAAATATACTTTTTCAGAATAATTGTGTATTGGTTTCAGAATAAATTAGTTCAGAATTTTGTAATAATTTAATAATTAAGGAAATGAAATTACAGAAAAGAATTGTGAAGAAAGTTTTTTATCATTGTTCATAATCTCTTATGGAAAAAAAATGTGAGAAATAATACTGATTAACCAAAACACACACACACACACATAGTAGAAAAGCAACATTTTCTATCAATCACAAATAAATTCTTATCAGGACTAATAAAATAGGAAGTCAGTTCAGTATTTAATCAGACAATACTTTAAAATATCTTCTTTTGGAAAAAAAAATCAGTCAAAGCATCTCAGATTACACTTTTTAAAACCGGAGGTATAATCGTCAAGTTGGTAAATTACTGAATACAAATTTTTTCAGCGAATTAAAAAGAAAAAAACAAATAACTTTGACAAGGACAAATCAGCTATATTTTTGAATTTTCACAAAGTACGCATTTTATTGCATAAGCAGATTTTGTACGCAGATTTTGCATAAGCATTTATACTAACAACATTGCTTATCATACAATGAAAACTTATTTACTTAAGGGGTGTGGTCACTTTTACGTACCTTTAAAAGTATCATTTTTAGACCTATGTTCGATTGTATGTACTACTCATGATTTTTGCTTGATTTACAAGAAATTTTTTGAGTAACTGCCTATAATACTGTTTATTATATATGCAATATTTCAAGGTAATTAATAAAAAAATAAAATGATTTTTTATGCATAAAAAGTGAATATTTTTTTAAAATCGAGCATTTTGCAGTCAACTACTGTGCGCATTCTATCAAAATAAATTATTAAGTTACATTAATAATTTCTTACTATATGTGATTACAACACTTTAGACAACAAAATCTACCAAAATTTTTGAACCTTAATATATTTTAAGTTTTAAAGAATTTTTTATAAGCTTTTACTCAGTCATTTTTGAAATTTCTAATTAAAAATAGCACGTACTAAAAGGTTTTAATATATTTTAGAATAATGTTGCTGGATATTGTTGCCTGAAGTATTGTAATCACATATAGTAAAAAATTATTAATGTACCTTAATAATTTATTTTGACAGAATGCGCACAGTAGTTGACTGCAAAATGCTCGATTTTTAAAAAAAAATTCACTTTTTATGCATAAAAAGTCATTTTTATTAATTACCTTGAAAAATTGCACCTATAATAAACAATATTATAGGCAGTTACTCAAAAAATTTTATATAAATCAAGCTTAAATCATGAGTAGTACATACAATCGAACATAGGTCTAAAAATGATACTTTTAAAGGTATGTAAAAGTGACCACACCCCTTAAGTAAATAAGTTTTCATTGTATGATAAGCAATGTTGTTACTATAAATGCTTATGCAAAATCTGCGTACAAAATCTGCTTATGCAATAAAATGCGTACTTTTGGAAAATTCAAAAATATAGGTGATTTGTCCTTGTCAAAGTTATTTGTTTTTTTCTTTTTAATTCGCTGAAAAAATTTGTATTCAGTAATTTACCAACTTGACGATTATACCTCCGGTTTTAAAAAGTGTAATCTGAGATGCTTTGACTAATTCTTTTTCCAAAGGAAGATATTTTAAAGTATTGTCTGATTAAATACTGAATTGACTTCCTATTTTATTAGTCCTGATAAGAATTTATTTGTGATTGATAGAAAATATTGCTTTTCTACTATGTGTGTGTGTGTGTGTGTGTGTGTTTTGGTTAATCAGTATTATTTCTCACATTTTTTTTCCATAAGAGATTATGAACAATGATAAAAAACTTTCTTCACAATTCTTTTCTGTAATTTCATTTCCTTAATTATTAAATTATTACAAAATTCTGAACTAATTTATTCTGAAACCAATACACAATTATTTTGAAAAAGTTTATTTACTCATTTCCTTTAAGAATTTTATTGAATTGTAGCAAAAAAAACACTTGAAATAAAGATTTTGAATGAAAATAAAAAATTGTTAAATTGAATAAATAAATTCATATTAAATACGCACTAAAATAAAACAACTTGTTTTCGCTAGGAAAAATACGAAAAATCTATATTAAAGCGTATGGTTGTCCGTGTCTAAGCCGCCCGCTAGTGCACGCGAGCGCCCTCTAGTGGCGGCGACAAAAAGGGAGACACATTTTTAACACTGAGCTGCTCCTCCTTCTGTAGCTTCATGATTACAATGCAGCAAGAATGACGCTCGATAGCGTTATATATGTGACGTTACAATACCCATGATGTGGGTAAGAATCACAGCAAAAATTGTTCCGTTGATATATCGGACGAGGGTTTTGAAATTATTGGTGTTTTGATGATTATTGGCTTTATTAGCAATTAAGTTGCTCTCGTTATCACATTGATATTTTGTGTTTCTGTTTTTTTCCAAGTTCTACAAAATTCTCAGTGAAACAAATTATCACAGCAATATTTAAAGGAAGAAAAAGATAACGAATATAATCAATAACACCTTGGTCTTTATATAAAAGCATGGGCCGAATTTTTTTTTTCTGATCTCAATGTATATTTTTTTTTTCGTTTTTGGGGAATACCGGTAAAACATGCCTGCTATTAATTATTCTTAATACAAAAATGAAATATAGCATTTATCTTATTTGACGAGATGTCGCCGCAAGCGGTAATAGGAACGTTTACGGTAATTAATCTAAACCACATCCATTTGTAGACATACAGTAGACGCGTTGTTGCAAACCCTGAATTTACGAGGACACGTGCATTTAGAAACTAATTTGTGGGACCTGAACGGTTTATCATAGAACTGATACGTTTTTCAACTCTTATTTACGACTTAATAGTGTACACACTCTCTTTTTAATGATTTCTTGAACCCCTTTTTCATCGGATATCAATTAGTCGAAGAATGGGAGGAGAACGTCTTAAAATATTTAAAAAATGAATCGCCAACAGCATGCAAGTTTACTTGTAAGCGATTTAGTAGGTGAAAAAGATGAAAAGTTTAACTGGGTCTTTACCAATACTGGCTAGTCGGAGGCAACCCGGCTCTATTCACTTAGATTCAGGTTCTCTTTTGCTTACCATTCTTTGCTTTGTTTTATGTATCAGAGACTTCGGCTTCCAAACAGAGTTACATAAATGAAACAAGTTAGTGTATATTCAGAGACAAAAGAAAACTGCATTAAAGATAAAATATACAATTCCAGCGTTGTGGGCGTATCCAGGTGGGGTTCTCAGCAGAGCATAGCGGATAGACAAGGTGGAAGGAAAAGAATTCCAAACGCGGAATCTAGCTTTTTACTAGTGACTTACAAAGAGCAGTCATCCGGTCCAAAATTCCTAATAGAACAGGTAACATAGAAATCACTGCTTTAACAGGCGACGTTTAACAAAGGAACCAAAGAAAATAAGTTCTATAACCAATGTCTTCGTGTTTTTGAAGAGAGGAAGTAAAGGAATTGAATTTATTAACACTTTGGGCTTACTTAAAATCTCAAGCCTAGATGTTTACAGTTTATATTTTTTTGTTTGTAATTTAGATGTTAACGAGATTAATTTTGTCCCGTTTGTATTTCCGAGCTGTATCAGTAGGCATAGATCTAAGTAGTTTCTAATTATAGTTATATTCTACAATGCTCGAGATATCTCGTAAAACTGTTCTCTGAAATTACCGAACTTTCTTGAACAACTAAACTAATTACACTTTACCTTCCAAATCGCTAAGCTAAATAAACATTACCTCCCGAAATTTAACTTGCACACGCATTCTCTCTTTTGTTTTGGTTTCTGTATTAAGACTTTCTAGATATTTAATTCTATTCACACGAGGAAATGCGCTATTCTCTCTTCAACCAATCTGTTAGACGTTCTGCTTTCAAATTCGCCAACGTAGAATCTTACACACATATATAACTGTCTCTCTTTTCTTCTCCATTCCATTTGTTGCGTTTGGATAAAAGTCACCGTTCCCGTGTTTGTGGATGGGCGTAAATAACGGATTTAAAGTTGCTAAAGAGACAAAAGGGCTGGGAAGAGGGAGTGGCGAAGACCGCTAGTGTTTCTTTACCTGGAGACATTACGGTGCAAATTACTGTGATCTCTCCAGCATTCTTTTATTTGGCTGAAAGAAATTTAATATTTCGGTTCCAGTTCCCTTTTCCTTCATGTATACAGAGGGATCTAGATGGATTTTTTTTTTGTTAATCTAACGATCAGTCAAAATAAGCGATTTCTTTAACGAAAATTTCACTCTGCAATTCCACGAGGCTCTGGCAAAACGTCCGATTTTTCTTCGTGAAATCTTTCAGATGATTTAATGCAGTGCATAAGCGGTCATCGCAGAACTTCGATCCGCACATTTATAAGCTTTGAGGATTTTCTAATCTCTGATTAGTAGATTTTTTTAAAAGAAATTCTGTTCCCTGTATTTTAATATAGTCTTGTTATTTTATTTTTTGTAAAAACAATATTTTGTAGCATTAACCGACGTCAATGATGTATTGCTCTTTTAAAATATGAACTAATGAAAAATTAAAAAAAATAATTACTTCTTGCTCTTTATATAAATGCCTACCTCTTTACGCAAAATATCATTCTTGCTCGTAACTTGTAATTGTTTGTCCTGTTTGTTCGCCCTGTCTCTTTTTTCACCCTTGTTTTAGCTCTACTTGTTCTATCGAAGCTATTTGTTTTACCCCACTTTCTATTTTCCTTCCTACTACCGTTTTGGTACTTACGTATTATAGCTGAAACTTGGCAGCTTTTTACCCTTGGCGCAATATCCGCCGGCCAACACCTAATTTCACAGTGGCAACCTTTTTTCTAACCGAAAGTTATAAACAACATTTCCAGCAATAGCGTGTTTAAAAATTACAAATGTGTAGAAAACGTGTCAGATGAAGAACAAGATTTCGATTATAAATAATTTTAGCTTTAATTCAAAATTGCGTACTAATGACAAAATAGAAATGCATGAAAAATATTCAAAATGAGTATGTAACAAACGCAAAACTTTCGAAGCTTAAGTCTTAGGATGCTAAAATTTTGCACGGTGGTTACTCCTAAGTCTTACGTGCCCATTAAAAAATACTTTTTAAAAATTACAAATTTTCAGGGTGTTAAAAGGGGCTTAAATTCCCTCCCCCATTAAAATACATCCAATGTATCTCTTGAACAAAAGGGTCCGGGAAGTTGAAATTTTGTATGGTGGTTCCTCTTAAGCCCTAGGTACACACCAATAAATCTTTTTTTTAAGTTCAAATTTTAAGGGGTTGACCCCCCCCCCCGAAAAAAAATCCCACTGTATCTCTGGAACCATAAGGCCTGTGAAGCTAAAATTTGTTTGGTTGGTTTTCCTTAAGCCCTAGGTGCACACCAATAATTTTTTTTCTAGTTCAAATTTTAAGGGGTTTAGCCCCCCCCCCAAAAAAAATAAATAAATAAATAAACCCACTGTATCTCTGGAACCATAAAGCCTGGGAAGCTGAAATTTGGTTGGTTGGTTTCCCTTAAGCCCTAGGTGCACACCAATAATTTTTTTTTTTTTAAGTTCAAATTTTAAGGGATTTAGCCTCCCCCCCCCCCAATAAAAAAGAAATAAACCCACTGTATCTCTGGAACCATAAGGCCTGGGATGCTGAAATTTTTGTTGGTTGGTTTCTCTAGAGCCCTAGGTGCACACCAGCACACCAATAAATCTTTTTTTTTAAGTTCAAAATTTAAGGTGTTAGCCTCCCCCCCCCCCCCAAAAAAAAAAAAAAAAAAAAAGAAACCCACGGTATCTCTGGAACCAAAATGCCTGGGATGCTGAAATTTGGTTGGTTGGTTGGTTTTCCTTAAGCCCTAGGTGCACACCAATAATTGTTTTCTTTTTTAGATGAAATTTAAGGGGGTTAGCTCCCCTCCCCCCCAAAAAAGAAATAAACCCACTGTATCTCTGGAACTATAAGGCCTGGGAAGCTGAAATTTTTGGTGGTTGGTTTCCCTTGAGCCCTAGGGGCACTCCAAAAATCTTTTTTTTCATTCAAATTTTAAGGGGTTTAGTCCCCCCCCCCAAAAAAAAAAATCCCACTGTATCTCTGGAACAATAAGGCCGAAGAAGTTGAAATTTTGCATGGCGGTTCCTCTTAGGCTCTAGGTGCTGGCCAAGAAAGATGTTTAAAAAGCAACTTTTTAGGAGGTTGTAAAGTGGTTTTAAATCCCCAAAATAAAAATGCGATATCCAAAACTCTAATTTAAATTCGGATCATTGTCGTTAAATTCTGTGATGAACTCCTTATGAGAAATGACCCCACTTTACTGCTAAAGTTAATTGAAATTAAATTAACCAAATGACATAATTCATGGCACTCGTGTAATCTGTGGCGAAGCACGTGTATGAAATATACGAAAGCAGTTATTAAACATGCATCAACATTTTGAGCAGCAGCATGTTTAAAAAAGTATTTGGAAAACACATGGAAAAGTAAAAAAAAAAATAAGCAGCTGACGAACATGATTTCGCTATAGATAATTTTAGATCTAATTAAAAATTTCATATTAAAGACAAAATAGAAATACACTCTTCGACAAAAAAATATTTATATGAAATTTTTTGAGTAACTGCCTATAATATTGTTTATTATAGATGCAATTTTTCAAGGTAATTAATAAAAATGACTTTTTATGCATAAAAAGTGAATTTTTTTTTAAAATCGAGCATTTTGCAGTAAACTACTGTGCGCATTCTGTCAAAATAAATTATTAAGGTACATTAATAATTTTTTACTATATGTGAATACAATACTTCAGGCAACAATATCCAGCAACATTATTCTAAAATATATTAAAACGTTTTAGTACGTGCTATTTTTAATTAGAAATTTCAAAAATGACTGAGTAAAAGCTTATAAAAAATTCTTTAAAAATTAAAATATATTAAGGTTCAAAAATTTTGGTAGATTTTGTTGTCTAAAGTGTTGTAATCACATATAGTAAGCAATTATTAATGTAACTTAATAATTTATTTTGATAGAATGCGCACAGTAGTTGACTGCAAAATGCTCGATTTTAAAAAAATATTCACTTTTTATGCATAAAAAATCATTTTATATTTTTATTAATTACCTTGAAATATTGCATATATAATAAACAGTATTATAGGCAGTTACTCAAAAAATTTCTTGTAAATCAAGCAAAAATCATGAGTAGTACATAGTACATACAATCCAGCATAGGCCCAAAAATGATACTTTTAAAGGTACTTAAAAGTGACCACTCCCGTTATGGGGAGTGGTCACTTTTACGTACTTTAACTAACTTACGTAATTTAACTAACTTAATAGTGATTAAATTCAATATTATGGTTCCAGCATTCTCAGGAATTACCTTCAAGTTGGTAAATTATCGATTACAAATATTTTCAGCAAATTAAAAAGAAAAAACCCCAAATAACATTGATATGGACAAATCAGCTATATTTTCGCATTTTCACAAAGTATGGGTTTCATTGTAATCACAGTAATAAGATAGGAAAATATTAATTTTTTTTAAAATTATACTCAACAGATTTTGCATAAGCATTTATAGTAACAACATTCTTTATCATACAATGAAAACTTATTTACTTATCAACTAACTTAATAGTGATAAAATTCAATATTAAGAAAAGTTAACTGGAAATATTTTATTTCTGTGCACAATTTTAAAAAAAAATGATTGCTTTAGTTAAGACGTGTAGCTCAATTTGCCATAACTACAAAACATATTGAATAGAAGAAAAGTATTTCATAATTATAAAGAACTGAAATTAACAACAAACACTATTAATACATTATTATAAAATAAAAATTAAATGTGTGATATACAATTTACTATAGATAAATTTATATACGTAAGTATCGTACATCTTTTATTGATGAGCGATTTCCTTTAGAGCAATAGTATGAGTAATTATTTACCTCTTTTTACATACAATAGAGCTTTGTGAACACGTGATGATTATTTTTGATGGGATATAGGGATGATTGAAAAATAAAACACGCTTATTTCCAGCAGAACTTAAGATGTCTTAACTTTGTGTTCACTTAAAACACAGCAGCTGTACTTTTCTCTCATTATTATACATCTTATATTAACACAAAACAATAATAATGTTCTTACCTTAGGAGCAGCAAATATACTAGGATTTCTCTGTCCAGTTTCTTTATTTCTTTTTAAGGCTGATCTATAGCAAGTAGAACAACCCGGAGCAAAACACGTGTTTGGCATATTTCTGCACACAGAATAAATTTTAAAATTTATAAAACAACTTTCACCACCACGCCGTATAACTCAATGTAAAATAGTCACTTCGCTTGCATGTCGCGACCTCTACCGGTGAGCGACAACAATCGGTTCATTTTTCGAAAAATTCCCCATTGAAGCTTACGCTCCTTCTGTAGCTTCATGCTATCATTATATTTTAAATTGTTCAGAACAGAAATAAAATATTTCCACTATGAAAACTTCATAAAACTGGTGAATATGCCGAAACCTTAATATAGAATTTAATTACTGTTAAGTTAGTTTTCATAAGTAAATAAGTTTTCATTATATGATAAAAAATGTTGTCACTATAAATGCTTATGCAAAATCTGTTGTGTATAATTAAAAAAAAATATTTTCTGATCTTTTTACTGTGAGTACAATAAAACCCATACTTTGTGTAACTAGCTCGCTCTAGAAAATAATGGATCATTATTTACTCATTTCCCTTAAGGGGAGTGGTCACTTTTACGTACATTTAAAAGTATCATTTTTAGACCTATGTTCGATTGTATGTACTACTCATGATTTTTGCTTGATTTACATGAAATTGTTTGAGTAACTGCCTAAAATACTGTGTATTATAGATGCAATTTTTCAAGGTAATTAATAAAAATGACTTTTTATTCGTAAAAAGTGAATAATTTTTTTTTTAAATCGAGCATTTTGCAGTCAACTACTGTGCGCATTCTGTCAAAATAAATTATTAAGGTATATTAAAAATTTTTTACCATATGTGATTACAATACTTCAGGCAACAATTTCCAGCAACATTATTCTAAAATATATTAAACATTTTAGTACGTCCTATTTTTTATTAGAAATTTCAAAAATGACTGAGTAAAAGCTTATAAAATGTCTTTAAAAAAATTAAAATATATTAAGGTTAAAAAATTTTGGTGGATTTTGTTGTCTAAAGTGTTGTAATCACATATAGTAAGCAATTATTAATGTACCTTAATAATTTATTTTGATAGAATGCGCACAGAAGTTGACTGCAAAATGCTCGATTTAAAAAAATTATTCACTTTTTATGCATAAAAAATCATTTTATTTTTTTTATTAATTACCTTGAAATATTGCATATATAATGAACAGTATTATAGGCAGTTACTCAAAAAATTTCATGTAAATCAAGCAAAAATCATGAGTAGTACATACAATCCAGCATAGGTCTAAAAGTGATACTTTTAAAGGTACGTAAAAGTGACCACACCCCTTTTAAGAAGGGAGATCACCTTAAACCCTTTAAAAAACTAAATTTTTTATTATGATTTAATTTTGAAGAATGGAATATAAGGAATCTTATGAAAAAAATTTTAGTCGATACGACAATTAAAACCGATTTTATGGCCAAATGTTTAAAGCTAATTGTAAAGTAATTTATAGAAAATTTAAACTTTAAATTGATTTTTTTAAAAACTGTTATTTTGAAAGTTGTGCGCACTATTTCTTCAAAACTAATCATCACAAATTGCTAAAACCTTTTTTGTATGCATGTATATCTTGCATGTTTCTACAATTTCTACATAAATTTAGGTTTCCGTCATGAAGCTACAGAAGGAGGGGAAGCTCAGTGTTAAAAATGTGTCTCCGATTTGGTCACCACCACTAAATGGCGGGCGTGACTGACCTGTTGCCGCTATAACACGGAAACCATACGCTTTAATAAGGATTTTTCGTATTTTTCAAAAGAAATGTTTTTTTTTTACAGTGCATTTTTAAAATTAATTTATATATTCAACTTAACAATTGTTTATCTTCATTCAAATTGTTTATTTGAACTGCCTTTTTTGCTAAACTTCATTAAAATTCTTAAGGGGGAGATCACCTTTGCATGCACAAAAATACACTGATTTTACTACTAAGCTTAATGTGTTGTTAAACAGTTAATTTGTAATTAATTTAAACCGATTTTTAAACGTGAACTGTACAAAGTTTTATCTATTGGAAAAAAATAACAGAATTGTTGGGAGATTATTAGAAATTATTTTAAGGAAAAAATGTTTTATGAATAGTAAATTTTAGATCAATGCAATGTGCAGATTTTTTTAAAAACTATAAGAGATATATATTAAATTATTTGTATATATATTATCCATAGGTTATAATTTAATCTACACCTAAAAGAGTTACCATATTTCACATAAAAATATTTTTTCAGTCAAATGTATTGTAATGTACAAAAAAATATAAATTAAAAAAAAAAAATTGTCTGCGAAAAAATACCTAAATTTAGGTAGAAATTGTAGAAACATGCAATATATACATGTATACAAAAATTTTTAGCAATTTGTGATGATTAGTTTTGAAGAAATAGTGCGCACAACTTTCAAAATAACAGTTTTTAAAAAAAATCAATTTAAAGTTTAAATTTTCTATAAATTACTTTACTATTAGCTTTTAACATTTGGCCATAAAATCGGTTCTAATTGTCGTATCAACTTAAATTTTATCATAAGATTCCTTATATTCCATTCTTTAAAATTAAATCATAATAAAAAATTGAGTTTTTTGAAGGTTTAAGGTGATCTCCCTCCTTAAAACGGGAGTGGTTACTTTTACGTACCTTTAAAAGTATCATTTTTAGACCTATGCTGGTTTGTATGTACTACTCATGATTTTTGCTTGATTTACATGATATTTTGAGAGTAACCTCCTATAATACTGTTTATTATATATGCAATATTTCAAGGTAATTAATAAAAAAAATTAAATGGTTTTTTATGCATAAAAAGTGAATAATTTTTTTTAATTGAGCATTTTGCAGTCAACTACTGTGTGCATTCTATCAAAATAAATTATTAAGGTACATTAATAATTGCTTACTATATGTGATCACAACACTTTAGACAAAAAAATCCACCAAAATTGTTTAACCTTAATATATTTTAATTTAAAAAAAAAAAATTTTGTAAGATTTTACTCAGTCATTTTTGAAATTTCTAATTAAAAATAGCCCGTGCTAAAATTTTTTAATATATTTTAGAATAATGTTTCTGGATATTGTTGCCTGAAGTATTGGCCATAAAATCGGCTCTAATTGGCCTTAAATTGGCCTAATCGGTTCTAATTTACTCAGGGTCTTTGCATTCCCGTACATGCCTGAACTAGAAATACAGTGGTTGAGTCCGACATCCGAAAAACCTTTGAAATTAATTTTTTTAACAAATTAATTTAATTTAAAAAAATCAAGTTCAAGAAGGAAATAATTTTGCCACTCTTTTAAATACAAAGTCGGTTCGTTTAAGGTATTCGAGGCATTTTAAAAAAGGAGGTTCCCCTGCTAAACATTCACTCCTACTGATATTTCTTTTTATTTGCTTCATTTTATTCGGAAACTTGCTAATTTTTCTAATTTGTATATAAAATGTGTCATTTTTATTTTGCAAAGAACTCGTCATCGTCCATTTCGTTGAGACTAAGCCATAGTCATTTGATTTTGGCAAATCAAAATGTCCTGACAATTCTTTTTTTAGGACAGTGGGCCACTACTTTTTACCAAAAAGACACGACTCAAGCTGAGTAGTCATTGAGACTGCTGTGCAGGGCGAACAGTTGAATAGGGACTTTTGAATGATGACGCAATTCGTATAAATAAAAATCAGTTAATGATTTATACGATGATCACGTGTACAGATGAATAACAAAACTAAGTACAAGACATAATAGCGAGCCAACCGCTCATAACGAAAAAATGTACATGCCTCACGAAAAGGTACTATCTCCACACCTCTAACCGAGCGTGGGAGATTAACAGATGCCACAGACTGACTGATTCATTCAGGAAGAGTAGTGATAACTACAGTTCATGGGCCGGGCCATCCACTGTAGGACGATATAGCAATACATAAAACTTCAGAGATCAGTAAAAAACGAAAGTGGGGAAAACAAAAAGCTTCGATAGTACAAGTAAAGGTAAAACATGGCGGAAAAAGAGACTGAGCGTATAAAGAACAGGACAAACAATTAATAGTTAAGAGGAATAATGACACAGGGCCGTTTCTTGTTAGCTGGGTCAGCAGGGTCGTAATCGGCAAGTTTTTTAATAAGATCATTTGGTAAATCTCTATGGAAGTTAATAGAAAGATTTTAAAGATAAGTTTGAATAGTGGGGAGAAAGCCAGAGAGAATATCTCTGACCAAGCCAATCGGCACGCGACCGAAAGGTAGACCCGGACTGAAATGGATTTGTTGTCTCGAAAAAGATATCTAAGTAAGGGCACTTATTAACGATTATTCGTATACTGAAAATTAACGAAGTAAAAAAGGATTAATGAAAAGTATACAAAAGTAGCAATATAAGAAAATTAACTTTAAATAACACCAAACAACTACTAATTAACATTATTCCATGCGTTTATTTACGTTGTAACATTTAGGTGCGCATGCGCAGTTCTTATGAATGATGGATTCCAACGCCTTCAGATGAAATATTATTTAAAAACTGTATTTATATATAAGCATTTTAAAGGTTCCAAACTTATATTAGAATTATCTCCAGGCTTCAAAACATAAGTATACGAAGTTTCAACCAGATTTGTCAAGAAATATAGAAACGAAAAAAATACCAAATGTACAAATCAATGTCATTTCACACCTAAAGCAGTAAATCCACCAAAAATCAGTATATATCTATTTAGTTTCAATAAAGTATTTTTTATTATTAGACAATTTGAATATTTAGTTTTTTCAAATAAAAAGACACGGCGACACATTTCATTTCAGTGATTCATTTTTTAATAAGAATCACGTTGTGAACGAATCACCCTTTGTTTACATCGTCAAAGAGCGATGACGCTTCAGTGAGTGATTTTAGAATGAAAATATCTCTAAAACTATTGAATTAACAGAATAAGTGTACGCAGAAAAAATTATCAGTTTTCGAAGCTCTTTCCAAATATGTAACATTTATGTACTTTCATGAGAAAAAAATACACCGATTTTCCTGTATATTTGTCGGCCATTTTTTTCGAGGAATTGCCCGCCCGGATGAGTTACGGTCACTTGATCTTCTCTCGACATCCACTTGTCCCTTTATTAGTATAGATATTCGAAAATTAAGTTCTCACTTTCATAGAATCTGAGTAAGGACATAAACCTCACTTAATATAAGGATAAGACTAAATGTAGGATATATGCTTACAGACTAGATTCTTCCAATTCTATTTCAATTAGGCTCAGAGGTCTGACATATTCGATGGTTTTAGATACTGAGGATCTGAAGTTCATTACAATTAACATAAGATTTGAATAGAAAGGGGAAGTATAATTGCTGTTAACCGTTTGTTTGATCAATTGCGGAAATAATTGAATAAAAATTAATTTAAAAGAAGAGCTAACATGATATCGATAAAAATCCTAACTGCGTCTGCTTATTTTCATGATTTGTTGGCAAGGACAATGTCACTGATGATGCTTTGGAAGTTTATCAGATAAAGATAGAGCACCTTTGTTGGTATCCAAATAAATGGATCATGGCAGCGGAGATCCACCGTAGGACAATACCGCTTTTATGAAGAGGCTGGTGACACGAATTTCTTTGAGATCCAATTAATGTTATTGTGAGATCAAGTTTTCTGATGCTTAACGAATCTCAAAAGACTCTTTTTGGACAAACTAATCGGTATTCTGCCGATAGATTGATAGAAGTGAAACTGATTGCATCAACTGGGAGTTAAAACAATAGGATTGTTGCCCCAAATATGTCAAACTAGCTGAAAACCCGCGCTTCGCTACGGAGTACATTCAAATTAAATACAACGGTCAATGTATGCAATTAATGCCAAAAATAAATAAATAAATATTTATATATATATATATATATATATATATATATATATATATATAATGACAAAAAAACCCAACAAACTATATTTATAAAAATTATCGTAACAGATATTTTTATATACAAAATGATGTAGAAGAAAATGTTCAAATTAAATTAATAGAACATGCTAAACCATATACTACAGTTTAAGGAACATATCTTTTACTGTATTTTAATATTTTTTGGATAATATCCAATCGTCTGCTGCATTAGAAAGAGAAAAAAATATTTTTTTTGTCTATTTAGTTGTTACGCACGTGACGATAAATTTATTGAAAGTACCAGAAAAAGAAATCACGTGCTCAGCATTTAATAAATTAATCTTTAAAAATTCACCAAAAATCAGGAGATGGAGGTAAAAATTCGAAAAAAATTTCATTTTCAAGGAATTTCTATAATCTTTCTCGTGATATAAATTTTATAACCCTCAATGTATTATTTTAAATGCAAACTTAAAAA
>OU015499.1:78406343-78516343 GCA_907164885.2 Dolomedes plantarius
AGCAGCTTAACCTTAGCTTCTTTAACACCATATAAGAACGTAAGTTTTTCACATCAGCAATTCGCTATAAACCGATTACAGAAACATATATTTTAAAACCTACCATTAAATTTCCGGTGACTATACAATAAAATATGCTTGACAAGGATTCCAAAAGACATGAAAATGTTATTATTAATGTGCAGTTCGGCTTCCGAGCCCACAACACACCAGTTGCTTCGAGTCACGGAATTCATCCATGATGGCTACCAGAATCGGATGCATTCTGGAATAATATTACTCGATCTGGAGAAGGCTTTTGACCGAGTCTGGCACAGTGCTCTCATCTACAAACTCATTAAGCTTAAAATGCAAGCCTCAAGCATGCACTTAATACACTCCTAACTTCTCGGCAGATCCTTTAAAGTTAGTCATGCCTTATCATATTCTAGTCTTCGCGAAATCAATGCAGGAGTCCCTCAGGGCTCTAAGTTAGCACCTATCCTTTTTAATATTCTTATTAACGACATTCCTCACTCTCCATTCACTACACCAACTATGTTTGCGGATGACACGGCAAAACTACCTAAGCATCATAACGTTAAATACATGCACAAGTTCCTACAGAGACATATTGGAATTCTTGAACGATGGTTCGAAAGGTGGAGGCTCAAGTTAAGTCCTTCAAAAACTAAAGCTATTTTTATCAGTTACAATAGAATTCCACCTCCTGCGGTCACAGTATGCGTTCACCTAGTTCACTTTGAGAGAGAGGGCAAATACCTACGAATTTACCTCGATAGTCGACTAACGTGAAAGAAAAACATAGAATATAACATTAGAAAAAAATTTTAAAGCCCGTAAGGATATCGCCCACCTCCTGTACCAGAATCAAATGAGTGTAGATAATAAACTACTCTTGTATAAAACCGTATTGCGTCCCATCCTGTTGTACGCCGTTTCTGATTGGGGCTAAAACCCACATCCAGCGATTGCAGACAATTCAAAATAAAACACTCCGCGCTATTAGGAAAGTGCCCTGGTAGCTTAAAAAAGCACTTATCCACAGGGATCTGAGAATCGAACCCATTCGGCAACACATTAAAGATCTCGCAGCTAACTTCTACAATAGATTATATTCAATAGACAACGAAGGAATAGCTAACCTCCCCGATTACGACCCAAGGAAATAATGCTATAGGCATCCTAAGGCCACTTTGATTATTCACCCTGGTCTCTTTCCCCATTCTTAACTTTTCCTCCAACCTCTTCTAAATTCTAAATTACAATTGCCGGCGTTTCTGGTTCTGATCTATGATTTTCTGATGGATAGACCTCAAGACTATCTTACTGCTTTTGGCTTAATCGTCTGCCACGGTACCTTATTTTTTTTTAAATCTGCGACATTAAATAGTTGTCAAATTTATATTTATTTTCTTATTTATTTATTACTATTATTATTATTATTATTATTTTTATTATTCTTATTCTAACTTTCAAGTCAACACTTTTCTTTTAATCCTGAGAACGGAAATATAGCCACAAAAAATTATCCATACCGAGGATATGGAGCCCTGTTCTCAGGTGCCTCGTTAATGTACCATGTCTATGTCTATGTCCAAAAGACATTTACATAGAATTAAATTTTTTTATGACGTTTTGATCCTAACAAGCCATTAAAAAACGTATAATAGACATTTACAATTCTAAATACCATTCATTTAAAACTGTTATAAAAGGATGGTCTCATAAAATCATTTCTAAATATTTTGTTTAAATGCCAGTATAATAGTCTTGAAAATGATTAAGAGCAATATTTGGTCTATGATAAAAGGCAGAAAAGGGATTTGAGTGGCAAAAAGTGACGAAATGTATTAGACACGGTTATCCCCTCATATGTATACAATGGCAGTAATAACAATAATAAAGATCAATAATAATAAAAGAATAATACGGCTATCGAACGCTATATAAGATTCAGAAAAGAATCATTACGTAACAACACTCAGTTACTAGATACCGAATTTTTTTGGACCATAAGACGTCCCTTTTCTCTCTATTCTAAAAAAAGTAACTGCCGCCGCCGCTGTCAAACGCTTGTCACGCTATCTCCTCCGAAACCACTGGGGGTATTGGGTCGAGACCGATACCAATAGATGCAGAAAAATGCGGGGAAGAAAGTGAGATATGTCTCATCTTCGTCGGACTTTAAGTTTTTATTTTATTTTATGTTTTGTGGAAAATATTGACTTTTTCATGTTCAGATTACGATAACTAGCAAAAATTAATCGTAGAATTTTGATCTTTTTACAATCTAAGACTACAGACATTTCTCCTTCAAACAAGACCTCATTTGTTTAAAAATAATTTAAAACAGACTAATATTTTCATCAAAATATTAAACCCACTTTTTCCAGAAATATCGTCACATATGTAGATGTAATATCGATGCTCCTCGAGTTTTTATCTTACAAAGAAAATATTTACATCATCTGGAAGATGAAAGCTTTGTCATTCATATAAACATCATTTCAAGTCTCTATCTTAAAATTTCGATTTTTAATTGAATTTTAAAGCTGAAACGGTGATGATTCATCAGTTATTCCCCTTCGCATAAGGGCCTGTTCACATAGGAGTCCGTTGCGTAGCGTTAAGAGAAAGATGACGTTGAGACGAAAATAAACCAATCATAGGCGTTAACAATTTCATTGCTAATCATTTGGAAGCCTCTGATTGGTTTATTTTCGTCTCAACGTCATCTTTTCCTTAACGCAACGCAACGCAACGGACTCCTACGGGAACAGGCTCTAAGGGTGACAACAGGAAATGGCTGTTACATTGCCCGAGAATCACCCCTATGTAACTCGCTATTAGCCATAACAAAGGAACGAGCGTTGCGAACCTAGGGGTGAAGCCCCTAGTTACCTAAAAAAAATCTTAAAATTGAGTTGCGTCTTGTGATCTGAAGATAACATTAAAATAAAATTAATATTTTATTATATATATTGATTATTATATTTATTATTTATAATTTTATCTTTATTAAGTAAGAAACTGAAAATATTATCTTTAAATAACTAACAAAATACAAAATATTCTATTCTAAAAATCCTCCTATAAATTTGAGGTGCGACTTGTCGTCCGGTGTGTCTTATGGTCCGAAAAATATGGTAAATAATTAATATTTTCTTTTAGCTTTATTTTTCAGAGCACACTGACTAATGGCATACAGGCCGATAATGAAATTCGAATTAGTGTTTTAAATATTCTAGATTATGTATATAATATGAATGCAGAGATGTTTCACATGCTACATGTGTGAGCATCAAGTGTCCAAAGACTAGTTAAGATAAGAAAATTTAAACTACTAAGTAAATATTGGAAAAGGTGTTATACTGTCGGACCACAGTACGAAGAACCACGGTTGGCATAGTGCCAAGACGATTCTATTCACGCTGTAGGTAAGGCTGCTGAGGAAGGAGGGGGAAAAGTCTTGTATTCTCTGGACATTCTTTAGAATCGGTTACTAATTGCGCTTGCTTGCTTTTTCCTCGTCTGTTATTTTGATTATTATATTAAAATTAATGGATCTTTTATCCGACACTACTGCTGGGAGTTCCGTAGTGATTGTAAACGTATAATACACAATGTAATTAAATTGTGTGATAAAGAAGCTCTAGAAGGAAATGTTATTCTTCCACTTTTGCAATCCCTAAAGAGAGCTAGTGGGATATCGATGTCAGGAGTAAAAAGAATACGCAGAGAAGCAAAGGGTGAAGAAACTCCAAAATTTGAATCTCCGAGGAAACGTCAGGAAAAAAGAACCCCCGAAAATGTACCTTTAGAAAATTGTGATTGTGATGTAATTCGAAGAACAATTCATGAATTTTATGCCGTCCATAAAATAGTACCAACAATTCAATAGTATCAACAATAGCTCTCATGTTGTTACATTAGAAAATATGTATTGGAAAAGAGATGGTGTGATTGAAGATTTGGTTGATCCTCTACAAATAGATATTTCAGACACGGATAGTGATTCGGATATTTCATCAGATGAATATTAGATTTTTCATTGATTTTATTTGATAGTTTTTGATACAAAAATAAAAAAAAAATATTTTTTTACCGATCACTGATGTATTTTTTCTACAGGTCTTATAAATATCACAGTGAATGTAAATATACCATTTTTTAAATTAATTTAATTTACAATAAAATGCATTTTTTAAATCTAGATTTTTAATTATCATAGAACACTGAAATTATAAATGTGTATCTCATATTCACACTTCGATTATTTATAAAATTATGAGAAAGTTTTATCTTAAATTCATTTTATATTTTTTATTGCTAACTAGCCGGGCTTCCCCGGCAAGGCTCGGGCTTCGCCTAGCTACGCTCAAGCCATCCGTCCACCAGATGAAGTTTCAATAAAGTGTGAAAAATTTTCATATTTGAACACAAAATTGCGTGTATTATTTTTGCATTTTAAAATTTTCTCTTAGATTTTAGGTCATTTTGAAGATAACTGTCATATGTATCATGTGTGAGAGGGAAATTAAAATATCATGTGTGAGGGATTTTGTGCAGAGTGATAGGTGTTTTAGGTAAATTTCATTAAAAATTAATTCAAATTGACCAATTTATAAAAAAGTATGTTATTTACAGGTAAGTTTTTGTCTCTTTTTTAATTTTTAAGTGCTATTTTCCCATAAAAGATGAAAAAACCTTATTTTTATTTTTTTTCTAAATTGACTCCGAACGTAGACAGTCACCTTAATTCCTACTGGAGAATGATAATGAAAAATGAGGAAAGAATAATTTTCTCTTAGATTGTAGGTAATTTAGAAGATAACTGTCATATGTATCATGTGTGAGAGGGTAATTAAAATATCATGTGTCAGGGCTTTAAGATTTTGTACAGAGAGATAGGTGTTTTAGGTAAATTTCATTAAAAATTAATTCAAATTGACCAATTTATAAAAAAGAATGCTATTTACAGGTAAGTTTTTGTCTCTTTTTTTAATTTTTAAGTGTTATTTCACCATAACAGATGAAAAAAACCTTTAATTTTTTTTTTTTAAATTGACTCCGAACGTAGACAGTCACCACAATTCCTACTTCAGAATGATAATAAAAAATGGTGAAGGAATAAACTGTAACCCCTCTCCCCCCATTGAAATATTTAAAGTAATAAATTCTATTTGAATAATTAATTTCTGAACAATTGGAAAATTAACTCAACGCAAAATAGAAAAGTAAATAAAACATAATTATATTTCACTGGCCTTCAAAAATATCCAATAATAACACAATTTGCTTAGCAAATACAAAATAAACAAAAAAAAGAACAATAATTGGTGTATAATAAATAGTTTTTTATTTGCGGCTGTTTTTATAAGGAAAGGAATGACGAATCGGGAAATATTTTCATTAGAACATAAAATTGCGTATATTATTTTTGCATTTTAAAATTTTCTCGTAGATTGTAGGCCATTTTGAAGATAACTCTCATATGTATCATGTGTGAGAAGGAAATTAAAATATTAGCATTAGGATATCGTGGAGAGTAATAAGCCTTTCAGCTATATTTCACATTAATATTCTACGTTCGGAGTCAATTTTTAAAAAAAAATTATGTTTTAAAGATTTTTTTTGTCTTTTATGGTAAAATAGCACTACTTTATTTGAATATTCTTTCTTTTTATGCTTCTGTCTACAACTCTTTGCAATATTTGTGTGATGTAATTGTATTTTTTTTATTTTAGGCTGTTTTTATAAGGAAAGGAATAACGAATCGTGGAAAATTTTCATATTAGAACATAAAATTGCGTGTATTATTTTTGCATTTTAAAATTTTCTCTTAGATTGTATGCCATTTTGAAGATAACTGTCATATGTATCATGTGTGAGAAGAAAATTAAAATATTAGCATTAGGATTTTGTGAAGAGTGATAGGCGTTTTAGCTAAATTTCAGATTAATATTCTTCGTTCGGAGTCAATTTAAAAAAAAAAAAAATTTTAAGATTTTGTTGGTCTTTTATGGTAAAATACCACTTAAAAATGAAAAAAAAACTTACCTGTAAATAGCATACTTTTTTTATAAATTGGTCAGTTTGAAGTAATTTTTATTGAAATTTAGCTAAAATGGCTATACCTCTGCACGAAATTATATTGCTACTATTTTAATTTCCTCCTCACACATGATACATATGACAGTTATCTTTGCCTGTGGCTTGTCCACTTATTATAGTAGATTCTATAAAGTTATTCATCTACGGTTATCATGATATCTCACATAATAATGTATATAATTTGATAAAATTTTCAAGAAATGTTTTAGAAGATGAATGTTTTTCAGGAAATGCTATTGTTAATGAAATGAGGCACAATAATTGGTGTATAATAAATAGTTTTTTTTTATTTGGGGCTGTTTTTATAAGGAAAGGAATGACGAATCGGAGAAAATTTTCATATTGGAACATAAAATGACGAATCAGGGAATATTTTCATTAGAACATAAAATTGCGTGTATTATTTTTTCATATTAAAATTTTCTCGTAGATTGTAGGCCATTTTGAAGACAACTGTCATATGTATCATGTGTGAGAAGGAAATTAAAATATTAGCATTAGGATATTGTGGAGAGTAATAAGCGTTTCAGCTAAATTTTAGATTAATATTCTACGTTCGGAGTCAATTTTTTAAAAAAATTATTTTTTAAAGATTTTTTTTGTCTTTTATGGTGAAATAGCACTACTTTATTTGAATATTCTTTCTTTTTATGCTTGTCTACAACTCTTTGCAATATTTGTGTGATGTAATTGTATTTTTTGTATTTTGGGCTGATTTTTTAAGGAAAGGAATGACAAATCGGGGAATATTTTCATTAGAACATAAAATTACGTGTATTATTTTTGCATTTTAAAATTTTCTCTTAGATTGTAGGACATTTTGAAGATAAATGTCATATGTATCATGTGTGAAAAGGAAATTAAAATATTAGTATTAGGATTTTGTGGAGAGTGATAGGCATTTTAGCAAAATTTCAGATTAATATTCTATTGTTAATGAAATGAGGCACAATAATTGGTGTATAATAAATAGTTTTTTTTATTTGGGGCTGTTTTTATAAGGAAAGGAATGACAAATCGGGGAAAATTTTTATACTGAAACATAAAATTGTATGTATTATTTTTGCATTTTAAAATTTTCTCTTAAGATTGTAGGTCATTTTGAATATAACTGTCATATGTATCATGTGTGAGAAGGAAATTAAAATAGTAGCATTAAGATTTTTATGGAGAGTTATAGGCATTTTAGCTAAATTTAAAAAAAAAATACTTCAAATTGACCAATTTATAAAAAAAGTATACTATTTACAAGTAAGTTTTTGTTCCTTTTTTTAATTTTTAAGTGCTATTTTACTATAAAACACCAAAAAAAACCTTTAAATAATTATTGTTGATTAGTAGTTGTTTGGTTTTATATAAGGTTCATTTTCTTATATTACTCATTTTGTTTTATTTTCGTTAATCCTTCTTTACTTGTTTAAAATTTTCAGGAAATGTTTTAGATGCTATTGTTAATGAAATGAGGCTCAATAATTGGTGTATAATAAATAGTTTTTTATTTGGGGCTGTTTTTATAAGGAAATGAATGACGAATCGGGGAAAATTTTCATATTGGAACATAAAATTGCTAGTATTATTTTTCCATTTTAAAATAACTGTCATTTGTATCATGCGTGAGAAGGAAATTAAAATAGTAGCATTAAGATTTTTATGCAGAGTTATCGGCATTTTAGCTAAATTTCAATAAAAATTACTTTGTAAAATACCTAATAACGACATTTCAGAAAGTAAATAATGGCAAGAGGGGTTTCAACGGTAAAGAGTTTCAACGATTATTCGTATACTGAAAATTAACCAAGTAAAAAAGGATGGTAAAAATGAAAAGTATACAAAAGTAGCAATATAAGAAAATTAGCTTTAAATAAGACTAAACAACTACTAATTAACATTATTCCATGCGTTTATTTACATTGTAACATTTAGGTGCGCATGCGCAGTTCTTATGAATGATGGATTCCAACGCCTTCAGATGAAATATTATTTAAAAACTGTATTTATATATAAGCATTTTAAAGCTTCCAAACTTATATTAGAATTATCTCCAGGCTTCAAAACATAAGTATATGAAGTTTCGACCAGATTTGTCAAGAAATATAGAAACGAAAAAAATACCAAATGTAATCATTTCACACCTAAATCAGTAAATCCACCAAAAATCAGTATATATCTATTTAGTTTCAATAAAGTATTTTTTATTATTAAACAATTTGAATATTTAGTTTTTCAAATAAAAAGACACGGCGACACATTTCATTTCAGTGATTCATTTTTTAGTGAGAATCACGTTGTGAACGAATCACCCTTTGTTTACATCGTCAAAGAGCGATGACGGTTCATTAGAATCCAAATATCTCTAAAACTATTGAATTAACAGAATAAGTTTACGCAGAAAAAATTATCAGTTTCCGAAGCTCTTTCCAAATATGTAACATTTATGTACTTTCATGAGAAAAAAAATACACCGATTTTCCTGTATATTTGTCGGCCATTTTTTTTTCGAGGAGTGGCCCACCCGGATGAGTTACGGATGAGTCCGACTTCACCCTGTCCTTTTATTAGTATAGATCACAAAAGATTGAAAATTTTGAGTTGTATATCCTAATTATTTCTGCAAATTGCAAAACTGCGAATCACATATATTATTTTTATTGCATTATATATATATATATATATATATATATATATATATATATATATATATATATATATATATTTATGTCATTACAATATATCACTTAACATTGGAATTTTTCAAACCTTCATTTTAATATGTTTTTCGGTTTTTATTTATACATTCAATCAAAAGAAAAATTCTGAAAAAGAAAGTTGGTTGAAAACATTCTTTCGCAGTTCTTAAACAAACACACCCGAAAATATCCACTCCTGTAACACTCCTATTTTTTTAAATAGATTTCCTTCTTTCTTTTTATTATTTTGAAATTATTTTCACATATTCGATCAAAAATAAAGTTTTAAAGAATAACTTTAAAATTGCGGACAAAAAGCAGTCTGAAATACATTCCGTATTTCATAAACAAACACATCCGAAAATATGACGTTTTTCCCTATTTTCTAAGTAGACTAGCTTTTCTCGCGCATGCGTAACAGCTTCCAGGGATCTTGCTTCCGTGGTCGGACAGTAGTAATTCACTTTTCGATACAAATATTTTTCATCATAGCTACCAAGAAAAAAAGAGAGGCAATTAATATAAAACTAATTCAAGACATTTTATTAATTGACAGCATTGACTCCGAATTAATTGATCCCGAAACTACCATATCATTGGTAGGAGTGATAGATAATAAGCATGAAACTACAGAAGGAGAGTAAGCTTCAATGAGGAATTCCTCGAAAAATGGACCGATTATGGTCGCTCACCGGCAGATGGCGCAACATGTTCTACTGGTTCGCATTTTTCATTGAGCTATATGGACACGTGTTTTAGAAAATTGTTTTACAAATTTTTAAATTTATTCTGTGCACAGATATGCCAACATGTTTTTCACCTGGTTGTTCCAGTGGCCAGATTTAATTATAAATTATGTTGCTGGTTATGTTGTTAGGAGGATCAGTAGATTTTCTAAATGTGACCAATGCATTCAAAACTTACCATTATAAACATCAATACTAATCAAAATAAATTAATTTTTTTAAAAAGTAAAGGTCCTTTATTATACCCTTCAGAATTGTTTTTAAAAGTAATTTATATTCTAAAAATTGCAATAATCAAAACTCTAAATTTTAAAAAACTAAATAATAAATTAATTTTTTAAGTGATAAAAGAAATTTATACTGGTCCTCTTATGCCACAAATAGGTTGCAATGAGCAACATAACATTAATTTAATTCAAAATGTTGTCAACTTTTTTCTAATTCCTCGTATGCATTTTATATGCAAACAAGAAAATAAAAATTCTCAACTCTGTGCTAAAGTTGAAAAATTAAGAAAACAGTCAAAATTATAAATCACATTTATTATTAAATTTAAGCTTTTATTTTATATTACTTTTGAATGGAATATCAATAAATAATGTTATAAATATCTGTAAAATCTGTCATGTATAATTTTTTTTTCAAATTTATCTATAGTAAATTGTATATCAAGCATTAATTTTTCATTTTATAATAATGTAATAATAGTGTATGTTGTTAGTTTCAATTCTTTATAATTATGAAATACTTTTCTTATATTCAACATATTTTGGGGTTATGGCAAATTAAGATACACGTCTGAGCTAAAGCCATCATTATTTTTTAAATTGTTCAGAAACAGTGGCGCACCCAGGATGTTTTCTTGGGGGGGGGGGGGGCGAGATGAATGGATAAAAATATTTATAATGCATTGGGGGGGGGGCGAGATGAACGAATAAAAATATTTAGAATGCAAAATCAATATTTCTACTTCTTTGGGGGGAGGGGGGGGGGCAGGGCCCCCTGGGTGCTCCACTGTTCAGAAATAAAATATTTCCACTATGAAAACTTCATAAAACTGGTGAATATGCCGAAACCTTAATATAGAATTTAATTACTGTTAAGTTAGTTTTGATAAGTAAATAAGTTTTCATTGTATGATAAAAAATGTTGTCACTATAAATGCTTATGCAAAATCTGTTCTGTATAATTTAAAAAAAAAATATTTTCTGATCTTTTTACTGCGAGTACAATAAAACCCAAACTTTGTGTAACTAGCTCGCCCTAGAAAATAATGGATCATTATTTACTCATTTCCTTTAAGGGGAGTGGTCACTTTTACGTACCTTTAAAAGTATCATTTTTAGACCTATGTTCGATTGTATGTACTACTCATGATTTTTGCTTGATTTACAAGAAATTTTTTGAGTAACTGCATATAATACTGTTTATTATAGATGCAATTTTTCAAGGTAATTAATAAAAATGACTTTTTATGCATAAAAAGTGAATAATTTTTTTTTCTAAATCGAGCATTTTCCAGTCAACTACTGTGCGCTTTCTGTCAAAATAAATTATTAAGGTATATTAATAATTTTTACTATATGTGATTGTAATACTTCAGGCAACAATTTACAGCAACATTATTCTAAAATATATTAAAACATTTTAGTACGTGCTATTTTTAATTAGAAATTTGAAAAATGACTGAGCAAAGGCTTAATAAAAAATCTTTAAAAAAATTAAAATATATTAAGGTTAAAAACTTTTCGTGGATTTTGTTGTCTATAGTGTTGAAATTACATATAGTAAGCAATTATTAATGTACCTTAATAATTTATTTTGATAGAATGCGCACAGTAGTTGACTGCAAAATGCTCAATTAAAAAAAAAAAAATTCACTTTTTATGCATAAAAAACCATTTTATTTTTTTTATTAATTACCTTGAAATATTGCATATATATAATAAACAGTATTATAGGCAATTACTCACAAAATATCATGTAAATCAAGCAAAAATCATGAGTAGTACATACAATCCAGCATAGTTCTAAAAATGATACTTTTAAAGGTACGTAAAAGTGACCACACCCCTTTCAAAGAGGGAGGTCACCTTCAAAAAACTCAATTTTTTATTATGATTTAATTTTGAAGAATGGAATATAAGGAATCTTATGAAAAAAATTTAAGTCGATACGACAATTAGAACCGATTTTATGGCCAAATGTTTAAAGCTAATAGTAAAGTAATTTATAGAAAATTTAAACTTTAAATTGCTTTTTTTAAAAACTGTTATTTTGAAAGTTGTGCGCACTATTTCTTCAAAACGAATCATCACAAATTGCTAAAAATTTTTGTATGCATGTATATTTTGCATGTTTCTACAATTTCTACCTAAATTTAGGTATTTTCTCGCAGAATTTTTTTTTTTTTAATTTATATTTTTTTTGTACATTACAATACATTTGACTGAAAAAAAAATTATTTGAAATATGGTAACTCTTTTAGGTGTAGATTAAATTATAACCTATGGATAATATATATACAAATAATTTAATATATATCTCTTATAGTTTTTAAAAAAATCTGCACATTGCATTGATCTAAGATTTACTATTCATAAAACTTTTTTTTCTTAAAATAATTTCTAATAATCTCCCAAAAATTCTGTTTTTTTTCCTAATAGATAAAACTTTGTACAATTCACTTTTAAAAATTGGTTTAAATTAATTACAAATTAACTGTCTAACAACACATTAAGCTTGGTAGTAAAATCAGTGTATTTTCGTGCATGCAGTGATCTCCCCATTAAGAATTTTAATGAAGTTTAGCAAAAAAAGGCAGTTCAAATAAACATTTTGAATGAAGATAAACAATTATTAAGTTGAATAAATAAATTTATATTAAAAATGCACTTAAAAAAACATTTCTTTTGAAAAATACGAAAAATCCATATTAAAGCATATGGTTTCCGTGTTATAGCGGCAACCGTACAGGCGCGCGCGCCATCTAGTGGTGGCAACCAAATCGGAGACACATTTTTAACACTGAACTTTCCCTCCTTCTGTAGCTTCATGATAATAAGGAAAATATAAATCTAATCGTTAAGGGATCGCAATTATCAATTTCCCTTTTGGGTGCTTAGGGTATAGATATTTCTGTTACTAATATGTAACACATTAATTTGTAATAATATTATCTATATATAAAACAGGTCCATGATTGACTGACTGACATATAATGCACAGACCAAACCGCTGGACCTAAAGGGCTGAAATTTTGCATGGCTATTCTTCTTATGGTGAAGGGGTGTAATAAGAAAGATTTTTGAAAAATTTCTTATATTTTTTAAGTTAAATTTTTAAGCTGTTTTTGTTTGCATTTAAAATAATAATCTGAGGGTTATAAAATTTATATCACGAGAAAGATCCTAAAAATTACTTTAAGATGAAATCTTAAAACTAACTAACTTAAAGCTTTCTAATCTTTACCTCCATTTTCTGATTTTTTGGTTAATTTTTAAATATTAATTTCTAGAATTTAATGTATTAAATGCTGATCACGAGATTTCTTTTCTTTTTGTGATACTTCAAATTAATTTTGCGTCATGTGCATAACAACGAAATAAATTTATAAAAAAGATATTAAAATACAGTAAAAGATAAAATTTAACTACTGGACTAATTGAGATGGAATTTTTTTAAGAATTTAATTCAAATTAGTATGTTTTATGGATATTAAATTAAACCTATATATAAAACTGCAATTTCCCCTCAAAGTATGCTTCGCCATGACGATAAACAAGTTTCAAGGCCAAACTTTAAAATACGCTGGCGTAGATTTAAGAGAAAATTGTTTCTCCCACGATACGTAGCTTGCTCAAGCGTAAGTTCGCGGACGAGTCTGGTAATATTAGTTCCGCCCAATGAAGAAACAAAAAAAATTGTTTGTAAGGAAATCCTCTAAAACAGGGGTGGCCAACTTTTGAGTACCTAAGATCTACTTTTTATCTTAAAAATGTTTCGCGATCGACTTGTGATAGGCGTGGTCTAAGGGGCGAGGGGGAGGTGTGAAATACAATACTATGTTTATACACTGAGTTTCAGGACGAGGTGCACTATCGTGAGCTACGGGTAGATAAGCCAAATATATGTTGAAATATGCGTATCTACGTACGTGAAAAACAACATAAAAGCCAAAAAAGTTACGTCTAGGGGAATTAAAACGTCATGAGTAATTATTGACAATATTTATTCAAATAAGCTACAGATAAAGACATATTTGGGATTTATTTTATTACCTTAACATTAATGGGAAGAATGAGTTTGCATGTCTCTTACCAAGGAATCATAATAAGGTATATATCCTGACAAAGATAATAACAATGAGTCTTCAGTATGGGAATCATCAGTCAGGATAGAACGTTGTCTTTTCTTCGTTAACTTTTTAAGCATGAAAATGTCGACTCACACAGGTATGTAGATCCAAAACAAGAATAAATATATTCGCTACATTTGGTGATAATGGGATATTTTTTTTTCGGTTGGCGTATTTCCAAAAATCTTATTCAAATTTTCTGACTTGTAAGATTAAATAAGTTTGTAAAATTATAATTTCATTTTCTAATGCCTTTTGCTCCATATGAAATATGTCTGAAATTTTTTGGTTAATACGTTTCACACTTAAATCTTTTTTAAAAGGTAAAGATATAAATTCCACAATTTCTGTAACTTTTTCAAAATCTTGGAATCTTACCTCAAAATCTTCAATTACTGTTTTAATTTCCGCGACGTATTTGTCGATCTCATAATTGATAGTTTTATGTTTTTTTGTAGGTTATCAGCTATATTTGGAAATAGATTTGATTCAGATTAATTTGTTGCAGATCTTCTATTGACAAAATAAATTTTGTTTTATATGCACCTATGCAGCTGATCATATCAATTTCTGTTTTATTTTTGCCTTGTAATTCTAAATTTAAATGACTTAGCATTTCTTACCTATTTTACTCTAATATTAAGTCACTAAGCCAAGTTTCATCATTTAAATTTTTACCTTTTCCTTCTTGCTTGCGAAGAAAATCTGTTATTTCAGACAATAAATCACGAAATCGTTGCAGAAATTTACCTCTGCTTAGCCATCTTACATCGGTATGTAGTAATAATTCAGGTTGGTTGTCCATTACCTCTTTTGTGTTTAGTCTTTTGATGGCTAACACTTGCTGGTGAATTATGCAGTGCGGCATAGTTTAGCTCAAAATGGCTGGGAATTCATCTTCATTTTGACCATGAAGCTACAGATCTGTGGCTTCATGATTTTGACCATGAAGCTACAGAAGGAGCGGAAGCTTCAATGGGGAATTTTTCGAAAAATGAACCGATTGTTGTCGCTCACCGGTAGAGGGCGCGAGATGCAAGCGAAGTGACTATTTTACATTGAGTTATACGGCGTGGTGGTGAAAGTTGTTTTTATAAATTTTAAAATTTATTCTGTGTGCAGAAATATGCCAAACACGTGTTTTGCTCCGGGTTGTTCTACTGGCTATAGATCAGCCTTAAAAAGAAATATAGAAACTGGACAGAGAAATCCTAGTATATTTACTGCTCCTAAGGTAAGAACATTATTATTGTTTTGTGTTAATATAAGATGTATAATAATGAGAGAAAAGTACAGCTGCTGTGTTTTAAGTGAACGCAAAGTTAAGACATCTTAAGTTCTGCTGGAAATAACCATAATATTGAATTTAATCACTATTAAGTTAGTTAAAGTACGTAAAAGTGACCACTCCCCCTAAGGGGAGTGGTCACTTTTAAGTACCTTTAAAAGTATCATTTTTGGACCTATGCTGGATTGTATGTACTACTCATGATTTTTGCTTGATTTACAAGAAATTTTTTGAGTAACTGCCTATAATACTGTTTATTATATATGCAATATTTCAAGGTAATTAATAAAAAATTAAAATGATTTTTTATGCATAAAAAGTGAATATTTTTTTAAAATCGAGCATTTTGCAGTCAACTACTGTGCGCATTCTATCAAAATCAATTATTAAGTTACATTAATAATTGCTTACTATATGTGATTACAACACTTTAGACAACAAAATCTACCAAAATTTTTTAACCTTAATATATTTTAATTTTTTAAAGAATTTTTTTATAAGCTTATACTCAGTCATTTTTGAAATTTCTAATTAAAAATAGCACGTACTTAAATGTTTTAATATATTTTAGAATAATGTTGCTGGATATTGTTGCCTGAAGTATTGTAATCACATATAGTGAAAAATTATTAATGTACCTTAATAATTTATTTTGACAGAATGCGCACAGTAGTTGACTGCAAAATGCTCGATTTTAAAAAAAATATTCACTTTTTATGCATAAAAAGTCATTTTTATTAATTACCTTGAAAAATTGCATCTATAATAAACAATATTATAGGCAGATACTCAAAAAATTTCATATAAATCAAGCTTAAATCATGAGTAGTACATACAATCGAACATAGGTCTAAAAATGATACTTTTAAAGGTACGTAAAAGTGACCACACCCCTTAAGTAAATAAGTTTTCATTGCATGATAAGCAATGTTTTTACTATAAATGCTTATGCAAAATCTGCGTACAAAATCTGCTTATGCAATAAAATGCGTACTTTGTGAAAATTCAAAAATATAGCTGATTTGTCCTTGTCAAAGTTATTTGTTTTTTTCTTTTTAATTCGCTGAAAAATTTGTATTCAGTAATTTACCAACTTGACGATTATACCTCCGGTTTTAAAAAGTGTAATCTGAGATGCTTTGACTGATTTTTTTTCCAAAGGAAGATATTTTAAAATATTGTCTGATTAAATACAGAATTGACTTCCTATTTTATTAGTCCTGATAAGAATTTATTTGTGATTGATAGAAAATGTTCCTTTTCTACTATGTGTGTGTGTGTGTTTTGGTTAGTCAGTATTATTTCTCACATTTTTTTTCCATAAGAGATTATGAACAATGATAAAAAAATTTCTTCACAATTCTTTTCTGTAATTTCATTTCCTTAATTATTAAATTATTACAAAATTCTGAACTCATTTATTCTGAAACCAATACACAATTATTCTGAAAAAGTCTATTTACTCATTTCCTTTAAGAATTTTAATGAATTATAGCAAAAAAAGCACTGGAAATAAAGATTTTGAATGAAAATAAGCAATTGTTAAATTGAATAAATAAATTCATATTAAATTCGCACTAAAATAAAACAACTTGTTTTCGCTAGGAAAATGAAAAATACGAAAAATCCATATTAAAGCGTATGGTTGTCCGTGTCTAAGCCGCCCGCTAGTCCACGCGAGCGCCCTCTAGTGGCGGCGACAAAAAGGGAGACACATTTTTAACACTGAGCTGCTCCTCCTTCTGTAGCTTCATGGGCTATACATTCATTTATCCGAACTTTCAATGCAGCTGCGCCATCCGTTGTTATTGAAACTAATTTAAAAAGTGGTATTTTCAAATCATTGAGCAAATTTTTAAAGGTTTTGAATATGTCTACACCTCTAGTCCTTTCTTTCAAAGAAATCATACCCAACAATTCTTCTTTAGATGTAGAATTCTCAAAAATTATACGAATGAAAACAAGTAATTGTTATGTATCACTTATTACATTGAAGGGGAAAACAAGAACATATATTAATAACGTTATATAACTGTCCTTTTACATTTCCACTTATGGTCTCAATTCGTCACATCATAGTGTTTCGAGACAGTTGTAGATCTTGAATTGCAGCAATAGTTTCACTCTTGTTCTTAAAATCATTAAAAAGTTAATCTGACATTTCCAAGAAAATTATCTTTATAAATTCACCATAGGAAAATGGTTTACATTTTCTTTTTTTCTTTTTTTGCTAATATATATCTTACTTTGAATGATGCAGTAGTTACTGCTTGTGATTTCAACATTGGCTTTTTAAAAACTCTTTGCTGCTTTGCTAATTGAGTTTTAAGATCCCTAACTTAATGTTTTCTGAATTCGGAATTTGGTTGATAATCTGTTTGATACTTGTTATGTAAAGCTAAAAAATGTCTCTCCAGATTACCCTTTTTAGCAATGGCTATCGAGGTAAGGCATATTAAGCAACAACTATTATCATTCGACAATGTAAAAAAGTAATTGAGTTCCCAATCTTCTTTGAAATAAGTTTTCTATTTTTTTTTTGGTTCACTACTCTTGTTCAGGGGTATACTGAAATGCAAAAGAAATACGACAGTTTAAAGAATAAATATTGAATTGAATATTCCCCTAGAAAGTTTAAAAACCCATAAATGTGGTCATCAACGGAGTTAATGACCGCAGTTTAGAGGTCTGTTGTCGAGAACGCCCACGTATGAAGTAAATAGATGGGTAAGAAAAGCCACAATTTAATTTAAAACATAAAGAAAAGGTATTTACATTTTAAACAGAAGAAAAATTTAAACTCAACGTTGTCACCATGGATAAACAATATTGATTAATGATAATAATAATTTTGTTAATATAAGCAATCTGCGTATTAAACTGTATTTCAAAAGAACGGATAATTTTTTCATATGTTTTGACAAGATCAAAAGAGTAGCGCGATCGACAGTTAGAACAAAATAAATCTTACTAGGTATATTTTAAGAAGTAAGACAATTGCGCGATGCATCTTTGTGCAGTGACATCTTTTAGCGATATATGAAAATATATAACTGTTTAAACATTCCGCCCACCGAGGTCTTTGTCCTCTGAATAGAAACATATCACGATAGGTAGGAAAATAAATAACAGTTATAAATAGAAAAAAAAATGGCTTAGATGCATTCCAAGTTGGAGTAAGCATCTACATTGCCAATTTTCTGATACTTGGACAGCACAGGTGCCATGGTATGCGTCCGGTCTCAGACTGAATTACAGTCCCGGTATAGTTCAGTGTAAGCAGAACTCCCTTACTGCCGTCCTAATTAGGGTCCTAAATTAGTGCTCTATATATGAGGCGGTGAAAGGAAAAGTGGTGCAAGTCAGTAAGTCAAGTGGTGTAAGTCAAAAGAGTTTAACTGCAAAAACTACAAAAAATTCCACCATAATTTGAACAAATTATAATTCATAACAATTATTACAATACTGCAAATAATAACTATTTGCAATCCACTATAAATTGAACATGGAGATTACATATTTGACCTCAAATGAAAAAGTTGAAAATGTGACTTACACCACTTTGCCTTTCAACGCCTCATACCATTAGTCTAGTCGGTTTCTAAGTTAAAACATCGCGATCGATCGACCAAAATTGGCTTCGCTATCGACTTGTTGGCCACCCCTGCTCTAAAAACCAATTTCATTATTTTTTCATTGTAATTGAGCTAAAATGTACTCTGTAGTGAAGCACGGGTATTCAGCTAATAGTAGATAATTTTAAATGTTTAAAATAACGAACAGTAACAAAAATATATTTGCAATTAAATTTGATCCACTATTATGAACGCACAAAATTACCGCTAAAACCCAGAAATTATATCATCGTTTTAAGACAATTTTTTCATCAATTTCAGGCGCAATTTTTTTCATATATATTTTCCCACAGCATTCTCATAAAAAAATTAAAGAATTTCATACAAAAGCCAATAAATAAAGACTAATTATTATCTGACGAGAGATGAGGCAGAACAGTCGGAATATGTGATCTCTAAATGTCTGATGTCGCTATGTAATGAACTTTATTTTTGAATTCTTTTACAGGGCATCGATAGAAAAAAACTTCGTCAAACTGAAGTAGAAAATAATAAATACATAAACGAAATATTCAAAATTGACGGGCAGAAACTGGATTTTATATCTTGGGGGCGGGGTCGAGTATTCGAATTAAAATAAGTGGGATGGTTAACCTTTGTCGTGGATTTATACTTACAGGACCACATACATTTTTCTGAAACTTTCCAGGTGACCACCCATGGTAGATTTCAAGAATCGGTTTCTTGTGATCCCCATTTTCTTTCAGTCGAGCTCTTAAAAAATTTTAATTTAAAGAGTTTTTAAGGACAGTAAATATCTGTCAAAGGTAAAAAAGTTTCTAATTCAGGTTGAGGTATCAGAATGCTATTTTGGGGCTAGGAAATTTTTAAATAAAACTCTCTAAAAATAAAACCCGTTGAATTACAAAGTTTTTACGAAAAAAAATTACCTGTGCTGTACTACTCAGATTATCTCTTCTATCGTGTATTTATAATCGGCGTGCTTGGAACATGTTTTTTGCAGGGACTTTACCATCAAAAATCGTCTTTTTTTCTTTTTGTTTTGCAGACGACTCAACTTATCTTGATTGCCGTGAAAAGTGTTGAATGAGAAGATAGAGAAGTGTTTTATTATAATTAGTTCGAATTAATATTCTTAAAGCTTAATATAATAATAATAATTATTATTATTAATTACTATTTATTAATTATATGAATATTATAACTAATAAGTAATAAAATTAATATATTTTTTATATTATTATTTAATTAATTATTTGAATCATTATGATTACCGTTCAAACAAGACTGAGGTATGAACACGTTAGCCAAAGTATTTTTATAAGTAGTAGTACAAATTATTATTATTATTATTATTATAGATTATTTTATGGGCATTACGAAAGTGCTTTGTACTACAAGAGACTGATTGGTCATTGTTGACCATACTGAATTTTTCGGGAAACGCATTTTCGTCCCGTAACGAAATTTATTGGAGAGCCTTCGCAAAAGCATGTTCACTATAAAAATCTCAATTTTACATAAAGTCCTCCTAGCGCTATATTCCTAACAGTGCTTTGAAAGGAAAAATCATAATCATAAAAAATAACGGTGAGATTAACGCAACAAACAGGGTAAAATGCAAAATATACTGTTATGATGAGGTAAATCACTTCTTGCCAAATAAAAGGGTATCTTGCCTACGTGGAAATGGCTGTTTTGGTGGAAAATTTCGAAATTAAAAAAAAATTTAACGTTCTGTTTCAGAGGCCAATGTTATAGGATTCTAAAACTGCTTTACATTTATTCGTACGATCATTGGATGTGAACTTACGGACAATTTAATAAACCGAAAGCTATCTTAAAAGACCGGAATTATTATCTTTAAATGCATTTTCTAGAAAACTAATTTTTCATTTACTTTATAAATTACTAGCTGAAATCCCCCACTTCGCTACGGAGTACATTCAAATTAAATACAACGGTCAATGTATGCAATTGATGCCTATATATATATATATATATATATATATATATATATATATATAATAAATACGACGATCAATGTATACAATTGATGTAAAAAAACAAAAAAATATATTTATAAAAAAATCGTAAAGGATATTTTTATAGACAGAATAATGTATAAGAAAAATATTCAAATTAAATCTAATAGGACATACTTAAGAATATAGTACAGTTTGAGGAACATATCTTTTACTGTATTTTAATATTTTTTTGGATAATGTCCAATTGTCTGCCGCATTAGCAAGAAAAATTTTTTTTTTGTCTATTTCGTTACTATGCACGTGACGATAAATTTATTTAAAGTACCAGAAAAGAAAATCACGTGATCAGCATTTAATAAATTAAATTCTAACAATTAATCTTTAAAAATTCACCAAAAATCATAAAATGGAGGTAAAGATTCGATAAATATTTCATTTTAAAGGAATTTTTATGATCTTTCTCGTGATATAAATTTTATAATCCTAAAATTATTATTTTAAATACAAACTTAAAAAAAGTTAGTAAAACAGCTTAAAAATTTAATTTAAAAAAATGTAATCAGAAGTTTTCAAAAATCTTTCTTAGTGCACCCCTACACTATAAGAAGAATCGCCATGCAAAATTTCAGCCCTTTAGGTCCAGCAGTTTGGTCTGTGCGTTGTATGTCAGTCGGTCAGTAAGTTACGGAACTGTTTTATATATATAGATTAGCTTTCTTGTTTTTCTAAAGTTTTCCATTTATTTCAATGAAATTTTTCAATAGTGTTTTACATACCGCACCCTGGCAAGAAAAGTGACACAAGTAAAAAAATGGCAATTTTGAGGTTATGTCATTGAAAAATATGTATTATGTTTTATAATTTCAACCGAAAATATTTGTTTACTAAAATAGTATTTGTTTACAAAAATAATATTTGTTTTTATGATTTTATATCACATTTGAATTAAAAATATATGTATTGAATCAGTACTATATATTTTTGAAAAAATGTGCTCCGAACGTAAGCAGATGACTTAAGGAGCATGAATAGCAATTTTAGTGAAGGAAGGCTGAGTAACACTCTCTCAGTTTTATAATTTGAACCGAAAATAATATTTGTTTACAAAAATAATATTTGTTTTCATGATTTTATATCACATTTGAACTAAAAATATATGTATTGAATCAGTACTATATATTTTTGAAAAAATGTGCTCCGAACGTAGGGAGATGCCTTAAGGAGCATGAATGGCAATTTTAGTGAAGGAAGGCTGAGTAACACTCTCTCAGTTTTATATTTTGAACCGAAAATAATATTTGTTTACAAAAATAATATTTGTTTTCATGATTTTATATCACATTTGAACTAAAAATATATGTATTGAATCAGTACTATATATTTTTGAAAAAATATGCTCCGAACGTAGGCAGATGCCTTAAGGAGCATGAATAGCAATTTTTGTGAAGGAAGGCTCATTAAAATTCTCAGTTTTATAATTTGAGCCAAAAGATAAAGGAGGTAATAGTATCTAAATTGTGTTGACTTGGCACACGTACATCTGTAGATAAAAGGCGAAACATTAGCTTCTAAGAAAGATGGGATTAGAGTGAGATATAAACGAGAGTAGAAACTAATGGAAGAGAAGCAGAAACGGACTACGTAATGTATTTGTGCAACATGAGAACAACAGTTAATATTCGCGTTATCAGTTCAACTTTTTCTGGACAGGAAACTATTCATTACTTATTGTGACAGTTTGAAAAAAAAAAACATTCCGCCATGCTGGAATAAAGAGTAATGTTCTTACGACTTAATAGTCGATACAGCTTAAAAGGGACTGAATTGTAATTCACATTATCAAAAGAATTTTATGAATCAATATTTGCGTCTGATATTTAAGCCGTAATGGAAAATATAGTAAGACGCTGTATTCAAAGAATCTCATCATTTCACTGAAAAATGTCGCTATAAAGAAAATTCGCTATATAAACAAACTTGAGCTGTAAAAACGTAATCAAATGAAGTAAAAAGTTAAAATAAAGTAAAAAGTTTAGTATGCCCCAAACTGAACTATTATTTATATGAGATGTCAAATGTTTGAGTAATCACCTGTGAAAATGTATATAGCGGGAGATTTTTCCGTTGAGGCTAAGATTCCGTATACGCGCCCGTTCTCGCCAAGATGATTTCGCGCCAATATTCGCGACGCGGCTTGTTCTTTGAGGGGATCATGAACATGATATGATGTTATTTAGACCCCCCTGATCACGATACGATACTATTCAGACATTTTGACATGCAAAGGGCTGGTGTAAACAAAATTAACGCCAAGGTTGGCGTGAAATTTTTGGCTTGGTGAGAAAGTGCGCGTATAAGGAAGCTGTTACAAAATTGATAAATTCAAAAATTTACTCTCCTAAACTTAGGTCTTATTCGCATTGCTTTCAGGGCGTAGCGTTCCTCCTTTGGCGCCGGGATTGTTGACACGACATGTGGTTTTTGTGACCTGTCACTTCTTCATTTCGTTGAGATCTGTGATTGGTTAAATTTTTTATCGCTGAAGTATGCTTCGCTCAGGAAGCAAAGTGTAGAAGGCCTTAGTCTAATAAAATACGTAGTAAAGAAATTTATGTAAAGAAATGTGTATTTTAAATTATATGTTGAAGACAATATTTTACAAAGAAAACAGGAGTAGTAAAGGTGATTTTGAAAATACAGGATCGATAAATTGTGAAAATTTACATGTTTCGAATTCCATGGATACACTTTTTAACTATACAAAATTCCGTTATTCTAATCTGTACATGTTTCCTACAAAAGCATTTTATTCATAATTTTTTTAAATATTTGCAATACATTCCTCAAACTATACTTTTAGGTAAACATTAGGCAACATTCAGCATATAGAAAACTTTTTTGCTATGAGAATTAATATGCTGGTGTATCTTCAAAATTCAGCAATCAGGTTCTGCAAAAACTTTTGTTAAATGGAAGGATTTGATATCGTGGCTCTGTTGTTATTCTTATGTTATCAGCAAGTGTTCTTAAATATTCTTTGTACGTGTGAATAAGGTGTAGATACAAATCATGTGATGGGTGTATAAAAAAAAGAAGCAAGAAGGCAAAATGGCGTGATATATTTTTGGTTTGCTTAAATTTATTGCTAGTTTTTCCATCACTGAACGATGAAAGTCAAGGTTCTTCAAAAATTTTTGTTCAATAAAAGACTTCGTTAAATGGCAGTTCGTTACACGGGTACTCAGTTGTTATTCCAGCGTTATCAGCATTTGATATACAAAAGTCTTATTTGTGTAAAATTTATAGAACTAAATTATGCGAAAGTTGTGTGGACAATATAGTAAAAAGGCAAAATGGCGGAATGTAGTCCGTTTCAAATTTAATACACGCTTTTAATCTTAGGACGTCAAAAGTCAAGATTGGGTAGGAGATTTCAAAATAGGATCGCTTTGATAAATATAATTTTCAGAATCGATTGTAATCCCAACATTATCAGCAGGTCTTTTACTGCAGTGTCGCTCGGCTTTTCTCTTTCATCTCTCTTTCTTTAAATAAAATAATCCGTTCACCTCCAATAAAAATTTACTGATAGTGACATAATTTTTTTTATTTTTAGAAATCTGGAAAATGTTTAAAAAATAGGATATAGAAATAAGGAAATTTTGACAAACTTTTTCAAAAATTAATGAACTATAGATTTTGGGGGTTCATTTACTTTGCGTAATAACAATTAAAATATATCTTGTTTACCTTCTACAATTGTTTCTGGCACATCTCATATGACTGAAAATTCATTTTTAAATACTAATATGTATTTTTTTATTAGATATTACATACAGTATGATATAAATTTACTGCAAACTATCTGCGACCCCTCCAGTTTTTTTCGCTCCCCCCCTTCCCCCACAGTTTGTGCACTACTGTTCTAAAGTATGTCTCTCTCACATTCATATGCAGTAGAACAAGAACATGAATGGAATGTAAGAAAACTAAAGCTAGACGAAAAAAAATGGCACGAAATATATTTCTAGTTCATTTTAAAATTAAGTTGTAATTTCAGCTCATTTATTGGCTGCTTTTCAACGTAGAACGATAAAAGTCAAGATTAGGCAAAAAATTTCGTTTTATGGAAGTTCATTATACGGAGACAACTGTAATTGTAGCAATATCAGCACGTGTCCTAGATTCACACATGCGTAAGCTGTAGAAACCAAATATGCGAAACAAGAGGGCAAAATGGCATGATATATTTTTAGCCCGTTTTGAATTGGTTGCTTGCCTGCTGTTAATTGGGCTTAAAAGTAAAGGTTCTGCAGAAAGTTTTATTAAATATAAGACTTTGTTAAATGGAATTCGTTATACGGGGACTACTTTAATTGAAGTGAAAAAAATAATAAAGCGAGGTTAAAAAGTGACAAAATGTAATTATATATATATATATATATATAGTTAGATAGCTTGTATTGTATAGCTAATGGCTAAAATTTCAGGTTCTTCAAAAAAAAAGAATTCGTAAAATAGAATTTCGTTATAAGGAGACTCTTCTGTATTTCTAACTTTATTCTAACTTAACGTTCCAAAATGCCTCTCCAATATGCATGAGCCGTAGAACAAAAATATGCGAAGGGTGTATGAAAAATGAAGCAAGAAGGCAAAATGGCGTGATATATTTCCAGTTCGTTTTAAATTTATTGCTCGCCTTTCATCATTGAGAGTTATAAATGGCGATATTTAAGACGCGTTTAGTGTCTCAAACTGAAACATTAATAAAACGGCGAGAGGCAATTTTACTGTTTCTGATTTGCGAGCTTCTGGGGATTATTATTTATGGCGATATGGATGGAGGAGAGCTTTATTATTGGATGCAGTCAAACTTGGGCTATTTTTTTACCCCATTGAGATAACTTTTATTGGGGGGGGGGGAACTCTAGTTGAATACAATTACTTCCGCCTCAATAAAGGCCGATAATTGGTCTGCGTAATTCGTTTCAGCGGAGTCAGGGGAATTTCACTCAAAATTCAGAATTAAATTGATGGATGGCGTGAAAGTGTAATGGCTGCATATCCGGGAGGCCAAACTAATTCCAAATAACAAAAGCTAATTAATAATGCCTTCAGCAGAGAAGTTAGCTGCGTGATCAGGCAGCTTGTTGAAGAAAAAAAATAGTTGTTGCAAAGGCTTTGGATGTAAGACAACGTTTTTTTTACATGCGTTAATTGCTGCTGATAGGTATTGGTTGAACGGTTTAATTAGATTATATTTTAATTTCAGCAGGAGAACGAACAAACTAGGATATTTTCACTTTTTTTCTGGGAGGAGTTAGGCTTACAGTATAAGTTGATTAATTTATTACGCTATTGAAGCCTTCTCCCGATACTGGATTCAAACCTGGCCCCTCCCCCTTACAAAACGGGTGCTTTGTTCCATTACAGCATAGGAGGGCGTGGTGGCCCGGTTGGCAAAAACAGTGGGCGAGTGATCTGAACGTCCCTGGTTCGATGCTTGTCGCTGCAAATCCATCGCCGTGTTCACTAATGGTAGCCGGGCCACATAAGATAGGGCGTGGCTGCAGGATCCTCCAAGTTCTCAAATGTACCTCTGGAGGTGCGGGGTCAGGTGTTCCGATCTCGTCACTTCACTCGGTTCAAAATTACGGGACCGGTCATTTAGCCAAGTCGGACTCCGACCCTTGTGGTGCTAATTCAAAACAGGAGCCGCACCTTCATCGCCCATAGCCTTCGGGACTTGATCTGATGTTGGTGTCGGTCAACTGGCATAAGCAACAACAACACCATAGGTTTTTTCCATGAAGCTACAGAAGCTTCTGTAGCTTCATGGTTTTTTCAAACAGAACACCACTTTCTCTCTACCAGTAAGAAATGTATTTATTTTTTTAACGAAAACATGCACACAATGGATATCGCCCAATAACTTGCACGGTTTGAGTATTTATAGTGTATCCAGTAATCTTGGACCAGGTTTTGCCATTTTGTTATGGTTCCTTAGCAAGGCATAGTGGATAAATGCAATAACTCCAGATGTGGAATTTTTCTAAATGAACTATCATTAACTAGAGTACATAATTTAGAGTGCTTGAAACAGACAATATGCATGGAATGAGAGAGCGTTTTCGATGCATTTTATATTGAGTGAACCAAGACAAGAACTAGGAGAAAAGTTTGGAAATGCTCTTTAATATCCGAAATCTTTAAAAATTTAGAGAAGATTGCTGCTCTTTACCAAGAATAGAAATTGTTTTTCAAAAGGTGTTTCTAGGAATTCTTCGATTTATGTAAGTCAAAAATCAAAATCTGTCAGCCCTCACGGATAATTTACAAATACGTAAACCATGATCTTACTCAGCAGTCTTCGACGTGATGCTGTCCTGTTAGACGATATATATTTACGTTAGTTATATTCATTCAGCGGTTGAGCATATGGGTTTATCCTGTTTTCAGGCCTTGTCTCCTAGTTTATTGCTTGATAACAAATGAGAAGAATAATTTTCGCATATAGGATTTCTTAATATTTTAACTATTAGAATAAATTTCATTCTTTGATTTTGCCACATTGAATATTTGTCAAAAGTTGTATTAATTTATTTAAATTATTTATTTTATTTTTTTATTTTACTTGACTTTCAACGTCAACACCTTCCCTCTAATCCTGAGAATAGATAAATAGACATAAAAAATTATCCTTACCGAGTATATGAGCTCTCCTCTCCCCTGTGCCTCGTCAACGTACTATGTCAATGTAAACTAAATTTCACCATTTCTATTGTACCTGGCAGCCTTGTAGGTCCCAAGCTGCTGGGTACACGGGAGGTGTATATACAGTCGAACCTCCATATATCGAACTTCCCTATATCGAAATTTTCTATATATCGAACTCTTAGCAAATCTCCATGTTCATTACATAGAAAAATTGTTTCTATATATCGAAAAAATCTCTATATATCGAAATTTTTTTCAAGACAAATTGGGAGTTTTTATTTCACTTTAGAATAAAATCTCCCAATTTTTGGTATTTGAAACAATACGTCGTGGACTTCAATTCGCGGAAAATGTCCCTGATAAAGTTTTTAGTGGACTGAATAAATACGAACATTTCTTTGAACTTTCCGCAAAACTAACTGTTCAGCAAGATATTCGTAGTTTCTTTTTAAAGAATGTAACTGTGATCATTGTAACCACTGTCTGCATTATTGTTGTTTTAAAGATATGTAGTAATCAATAAATCTTTTATATTAATTCATTTTTCAGTTATAAATTTTCATTTAAAGGGATTCGCATATAAATTAGAAATGGAGTTTCGTATACGAAAATTAGCTTTAATTTTTTTTTAGGAGAATTATGATAAGACTAAGCTCAATTCTATATATCGAAATTTCTATATATCGAATTTTTTTCGCGCAATTTGCTACTTCGATATATGGAGGTTCGACTGTATTTGCAATCCTGGTCCCTCCCACTAGGGCGTTCTCCATGCATTTCGTCACCACTGATAAATGTTTTGGGCGTTTTAACGGGATTTTTTTACTCGATTATGCCTCTAGTAATCCTGTAATGGATTTTTGACATATCAAATGGAGTTGGTTAACAGTTAAAGACTATAAAATCACAATCAGTTTTAAAGGCTGATAAAATGAACTGTGGAAGTAAACTCCGTTTGCCAGTCACCAAAAATATAATTGGGAGTGTTTTGGGGAATCAACCATTTACACCCATTTTTCTCCGTCGGTGAGAAAAAAAATTATAGGCGCTGAGTGAATCACTTTTTCCCCCGTCGCCACATGTCTAAATTTAATTCGAAATTAAAGATTTTTTTTTCTTTTTTACAACCCGAATACTCTTCTGGCAGGAAGCAGGAAAAGGGTGTAATTAATTACGTCTCAGCTGCAACGCTGTGTGTCTCAAAATCTTGCACCAATGTTTTTTTTTCTCTCCCTTACTCTCCCTTTCGGAGTGTTGCCAAACGTCTCCACGCAAAACAGCGCCCGGAATGTGGCAGACGACAATTAGCAACGTAATGGATCCGGGGCAGCAGCCGGTGGCGTAACGCCGCTACCAGTGAAATCTTTTGTGTTGTGACGTTCGAATTTTTCCGCCCCCTTTTTGTATGACGGTGGGTTCAACGTTTCGGTTATGGACAGGAGCAATTAGCTTTTGTGCCATTTAATAACGAATTCAGAAACTTAAAAAAAAAATTGTAACAATCAGTTCATTAGCTAAGTTACGCATTATTAGCTTCTCTTTTTCTTTCCCGGTATCAATAGCTTTGCATTACGCATGTATTGTACGCGCAAAGCATTCAATGCGTAGTTTAAGGTCTCTATGTACTAACCCCATTGGATTCGCTCACCTCAATGTTAACCTATGGAGAAAATTTGCCCACGGATTGCCAACTTGTATTCAAAGATTTAAAAAAAAAAAAATTGTACTCCGTCATAGAGAAAGAAATTTTACATTTGTGTACATTTTTCGTTTTTAAAAAAAATGCAATTAATATCTCAAAATTTAAATTATTCAGGGAAAAATCTGTTATAGTGTGTTTTAAATGCTTATAAATTCCTTCGGTGGACGAAATTTATAAAATGAATCCTGTAGGGCTTTGCAGAAAAGTTCAGGCTATCTGACAATACCAATTTTATTTGATTATCAGCATTTATGTACTTGTAAATAGTTGACAAAAATATATTTTACATAAAAAATTTGGAGGCAGCGCTTAACCCCCCCCCCTATATTGAGAGAGCCATTACAATCCCTCAAAATGTCAATCCTAAGCGGGGTGGAATTCTCGAACTGTCAACTAGACTCCTCCCACCACAAGAGTCTGGAAGAAGAGGAAAAAAGAAATGCGATTTTTTTTCTTAGTTCATAGCAGCCTTAAGGCTGTGTACTAACCCTATGTTATTCTCTCACCTCAGTGTTAACCTATGGAGAAAATATGTCCAAGGATTGCCAACTCTGATTGAAAGATTTATTTAAAAAAATTGTACTCCGTAATATAGAAATAGAAATTTTACTCCTTGGGGAATTTTCGTTTAAAAAAAAATGCAAATAATATTTTAAAATTTAAATTATTCGGGGAAAAAAATCTGGCATAGTGTGTTTTGAACACTCCTAAATTTCTTTGGTGGACGAAATTTATAAAATGAATCCTGTTGCAAGGTGCAGAAAAGTTCAGGCTATCTGAAGATTTGCGTTTGTATGAACTGCGCATAATTACAGTTCGTGTAACCCAAGCTTTGAGCAGTTCAGTTGACTATAGATCAGCTGCACATTTAGTAAATTCGAAAATTAAGCAACTACAAGAGCTTGAACTGAAAGAACTTGCCAAAGGAAAAAATCATGGCACTTCCCTATCCTTTGGTTGCCTGAACACCCAAGAGATTGGGCTGTAGCAGCTTTTAGATTGACGACGGTCAGGGCCCGATTATGAACGCAGGGGGCCCCTGGGCAGATGCTATTTGGCCCCCCCCCTTACGAACATTTATAAAAATAAGAACTATCCATGGGTTATACATACTATTAGAAGTACTAGGTGCATACGCCAAGGGCGTTTTGGGGCCCCCTGGCATCAGGGGGTCCTGGGCAGTCCCGATTTGCCCATGCGATAAAAAGGCTCTGATTACGGGGCCTGATTGTCTCGCCGCTCGTCTTCATCGAATCAACATACTAAAGAGCCTCATGTGCCCCCTCTGCTGCAGTGACGAACTGATGATTGTTGACCACCTCCTTTCAGTGTCCGGCGTTTCATAGCTCTCCTGTTTTTACCCGTTATTAAGAGGCTAGAGGACTTTTGTCTACTTGTATATAATTTTGTGCTTTGTATTGTGTATTCTGCACTATGCTTTTGGCCAAGGATAATGTCTCTGTGCCTTCTATACTTGAAATAATAATAAAAAAAAACAGTTCGTGAAGCAGAAACTTAAAATTCTAATTTTTTTTTAAATTTGTAAATAAGGCAGTCCTTGTGCACCACAAAGTACAGCACAACGCTTACAGAAGTAAGTAGAAACAAAAAAAAAAAAAAAAAAGAAAAACAACAGAAAAAAAACAAAGTAATTACAAACAAGAGTAATTAAAAACAGAAGCGACAAAAGCCATAAATTTACAGAGAGAGGAAAAGCCTCCAGTTTGTGGCCGACCAAAACATGAAGCGGAGGAGGAAACCTAATGTTACAGGAATCCAATTCCACAATAAAATCCCTCCCCCCCTTCAGTAAGCTTGGAGCAGTCAAAAAGCAAGTGTTCGACATTTTGAACCCCGCCCACGCTGCAGGAGCACAGATCAGTTTCTGATAATCCAAATTTCTTGAGATAGCAATTGAAATTGCCGTGGCCAGTGAGAAATTGTGTTAGGTGAAAATCACTGAAAAAGTGCTTGTTATTTAGTCTTTGCGAAATTGAGGGGAAAAATAGTTTAGTTATAATATTTCGCTAAGTTTTGTTGGTTAGTTCAACGTATTCTAAATCAAAGCCTGGGATTTTTTGTTAAAGAGAGGACAATTATAATTACAGTTAAAACCTCGAGGAATCGTAACCGGATAACAAGTCCCTTCGGATCAGACCAGAATATGAAGTTCTTGCAGTGCCACGGTCAATAAAGATTTACCTCCAGTAAACAATATAATTGTTATAAAGGCACAAATGCTCAATAAAACGCAAAAAGTAAAAATAGGTCCTCATTAGTTAAAAAATAATATAAAATACGATATATTAGAGTATGGCAAAATAAGAGAAAAATATTCCAAAATGTTATCAACAGGGTTTGACCTAGGGACGACCGAATAGGTAGCGATGTGGTAATTATAGAAGGATTTTCGATACAGCGTGAATTACATTACATGCCATTTACTTAATAGGAGCACTCCCACCGATGATTAGGTAGGTTCTAGAAAGATGGAAAATGCGCTTTGCGACTCAAAAACAGATATTTTTTTTCTCATACCGTCGAGCTTTCTCGGAGGATGGGGTGGTTAATTATTTGTAAAAACTAAACATACACGATGCCCTTAGTGCAGATTCTATGGTACCACACAAATATTCCTCAAACCACCCAACAAAACTTATAATTTCAATATTTCTTTAAATTTTTGACAGTCAAAGCAGCGTGCATTCTAAATTATGTTGAGGGATTCTTTGTTAGAGAGAAAAATTGCGCTTGAGGCTGTGGTGTAATAAAACTATTATATTTGCTCACCTCAGTATTATCCTACGGAGAAAATGTGCCCAAGGATTGCAAACTTGGATTTAAAGTTTTTTTTTTTTGGAACAAAGTTCATTTACGCGGCTTACAGTAGAGTGAACTGGCAGGAATCGTCAAGTAACGAAAAAGCGTTATACCCCTTCATAAGAGCTTTTTCTCAAGGACTCTGCGGCTGAATGGTTATCGCATCGGACTACGGAGTATCGGACTATCGCACTACGGAGCGAGAGGTCCCTGGTTCAAATCCCCGCACAAGCGCTGGCCGTTTCTATTCCCACTCAATCTGGGAATAGCGCAGAATATATATATATTATAATTAAAATAAATATATATATATACATACATACATACATACATACATATATATATATATATATATATATATATATATATATATATATATATATATACATATATATATATACATACATATATATATACATATATATATATATATATATATATATATATACATATATATATATATACATACATATATATATACATATATATATATATATATATATATATATATATACATACATATATATATATATATATATATATATATATATATATATATATATATATATATATACATACATATATATATATATATATACATACATATATATATATATATATATATATATATATATATATATATATATATACATACATATATATATATATATACACATATATATATATATATACATATATATATATATACACATATATATATATATATACATATATATATATATATACATATATATATATATATACATATATATATATATATACATATATATATATATATATATATATATATATATATATATATATATATATATATATATATATATATATATATATATATATATATATATATATATATATACAGTGGAATCTCGATCTATCATTTTTCAAGGGACCGATTGAACTGAACGATAAATGCGGGAAAACGATAGATCGGGGAACATAGCAAAGCAATATGATCGCCGGGACTGATTGAAATAAACGACATACGGGAAAACGATCGATCGAGATTCCACTGCATATATATATATATACATACATATATATGTATATATATGTATATTTATATATATATACATACATATATATGTATATATATGTATATTTATATATATATATACATATATATATATACATATATATGTATATATATGTATATTTATATATATATATATACATATATATGTATATATATGTATATATATATATATATATATATACATATATATATATATATATATATATATATATATATATATATATATATATATATATATATATATATATATATATATATATATATTACATTATACAAATAGTTCAAATTTCTGGATATAGATGGCAGTGTAGAAGTGGAATGGTATAATTCCCCACTGTGTGTGTCCAATAACGGATATACATATATATATATATATATATATATATATATATATATATATATATATATATATATATATATATATATATATATGTGTGTGTGTGTGTGTGTGTGTGTGTGTGTATACGTTTAGATTTGAAAAAATAACGTGAGGAACTTCGTTCCTGACGGGGGTCCCCCGACAGCACAAATTTTACTCTGTAATAGAGAAAGAAATTTTAAATCTTGGGGAATTTTTCGTTTAAAAGATAAATGTAAGTAAAATTTTAAAATTCAAATTATTCGGTAGGAAAAAAAGAATCTGTTATAGTGTGTTTTAAACACTCCAAAATTCCATTGGTGGACGAAATTTACAAAATGTATCCTGTTGCAAGGAGCAGAAAAGTTGAGGCAATCTGAAAATACAATTGTTATTGCCAACAGTAGACACATTTTCTCCGTAAGTTAACACTGAGGTGAGGGAACCCAATAAGGTTAATACACAGCAGCCTTAACACGCCACTTCGGTATAAGTCATCACATTTCTCCAATAGTATTTTGCTCTCATAGATGATTATATAATCTATATATATAAAACAGTTCAGTAACTGACAGACATACAACGCACAGACCACACAGCTGGACCTAAAGGGCTGAAACTTTGCATGGCGATTCTTCTTATAGTGTAGGGGTGCACAAAAATGATTTTTGAAAAATTCTTCTTAGATTTTTTAAAATTAAATTTTTATTCTGTTTTTGTAACTTTTTTAAAGTTTGCATTTAAAATAATAATTTGAGGGTTATAAAATTTGTATCACGAGAAATATCATAAAAATCCCTTTAGAACGAAATTTCTTTCGAATCTTTATCTCCATTTTCTGAATTTTGGCGAAATTTTAAAGCTTAATTTTTAGAATTTAATTTAATAAATACTGATCACGAAATTTTTCTGGTACTTTAAATTAATTAATCGTCACGCTCATAGCGCCGAAATAGACAAAAAAATTTTTTTTTCTTGCTAATGCGGCAGACGATTGGACATTATCCGAAAAAATATTAAAATACAGTAAAAGATATGTTCCTCAAACTGCACTATATTGACTGTACTATATTCTTTAGTATGTTCTATTAGATTTAATTTGAATATTTTCATCTACATTATTTTATCTATAAAAATATCCGTTACGATTTTTTTATAAATATATTTTTTCGTCTTTTTTTTAACATCAATTGCATACATTGATCGTTGTATTTATTATAAATATATTTCAACATATTTTAGGCATGAATTGCATACATTGACCGTTGTATTTAATTTGAATGTACTCCGTAGGGAAGTACGGGTTTTCAGCTAGTTAACTTAATATGTATGGAGCGTTTGTATAAACTGCGCATAATTACAGTTTGTAAAACAGATACTTAAAATTATAATACAGAGGCTGTTGGCACATTTTTTAGAAGATTTTGGTAAGCGGTAATAAAAAATTGTTTGCTGCAAAAGAAATAATTGCAATTGTACAATGTTTTTAAAAGTCAAAATTATCGTCTGCGGCTTGAAAGTTTTGTTTTTATTGAAAATGGCGTTTTTAACAAAGCAGTGGTTCGAAGGCTACATTTATGGTCTTTCCGAAGAGAAATATGCATACTCCGTTATGCATATTTCTCTAAGAATATTCGCGGTTAATATTTTTCACTCTTTGTTTGTAAAAAATAAGCATACACGAATCTTTTAGTGCAGAATCTAACAGTCCACACAAATATGACTTAAATGCCAAGCTAAACTTAAAATTTCAATATTTCTTTAAATTTTAACAATCAGTACAGCGAGCATTCTAAATTAAGTTGAGGGATTCCTTGTTAGTGAGAAAAATCGCTCTAAAACCTCAATGTATCATAAACGGTTAACTCGTAACTTTGCAAAAATAATTAATTTTTTTTACAATCTCGGGAAGCTCTCATAAAAATGTGTAATTTAGCTCTTGTTTAACTAGACGTATGTAGCAAATAAGTACAGTCGCAACACGTAAAACAGAATCATAATGTTACATACAAAGGTAACCAAAAATTACACAAATAGATTTATTAGTTCTATAAATATATCAAAAACATGCATTAAATTTTCGGTTTCAATTTATATAAAAAATTCATATTAAAAACTTAAAGAAAATATGATTACAAAACGTGTTAAATTAAACAGTTTGGGTCAATTTTAATAAAAAGTGCGGCTGAGGTCTAAAATCAGGACCGTTTCGGAGAGGTTTTGGCGAAGTTTCGCTCCCGAAAACCGAAATTGGCGTGAAAAGTATTACCCCACTCAAATGTGCTATCTGGACCAAAACTACAGCTATTATTTTTGCTTTTCCTGGGGAAAGTCTACTTAATACCTTGTTCAGAAGCTATGATGGCATTCATTTGTGCAATTTATACTTTATTCATAATCATATTTTTTTTATAACTAGTTAAATCCGTAAAGCTATAATCCGAACGTGGATCTTCAGGAATCCAACAGATTCATTAATAACGACTTGGATTAGATAATCCTCCGTATGCTAAAACTATATTTTCCGCCAATATGGTCAGGCACCACAATATCTATTCGCATAATCATGCCAAAAATATATAGAGTAACCGAACTCGCTTATACATCCGGCTAGCACGGCAGTGGCGATCTGACCACGCCCCCCCTAGGGTGCGAATTCCCGATTCGTACCGTCCGAGAAGTCATTCGCCCAAAAGTGATGAAACCCCCGATGTTCGGGAATGCTGCAAAGGCGGGAATCAATTTGTCTTGTGTCGCCACGGAGCGTGACAAATGGCACCGAATGAAGAAAAAGGAATTATCAGGCGAGGTTTTGGTGATGCGTTACGCCGCCGCCGTTCGGGCTTTGACGGCTGCCTAATGAATGGACCCGAAGGCCAAAATGTTCCTTGTGGACAGACGGACATCTTGAGGCGTATGCAAATGTGATTGATCATGATGTATAGCACGATATAAGAACTTTGGTGCGAAAAGATCACTCTCCAGGTTCCCTGTCCTGATTGAAGGACTTTAATTTTCGGGAACTGACAATATTAGGGAACTAACATTGGAGTTACCTTCCTCTCAACTATGTTACACGAGTTTGGTTTTAAATCTTTTCCCCTTGGCGGTGCAAAAGTTAAAAACAAATGAAATAGTGTGAGACGGAACAGAAAAATTATGCAAAATCTGGAGGATTTTTGAGGCAAATTAGGGAAATCTGCAGGATTTGCGAGCAACATTTGCGTTTTCTATGGCGTGGAAAATTCAAGGATGATCAAACTTTGGCCATTTCAGTTTTGGGGGTAGATAATTGTCCTATATAATGCCAAAGATGGTGATTCGACTTTTATGATAATCTAGAGATTTTATAAGAAACTTAAAGGGTTGCTTTCTGATTGGCCCAGATTGGTTGGTGGGCGGTTCCTAGGCGTGAAAAGGATTTTTTTTTCTCTCTTTCAAATTCATAGTTTTTCTCAAAACCTTTAAATTTTGAGCTTGCAATTTTCGTTACTAACATTACAATAGGCTAAAATATATCTGGCTTTAAGAATAAAACTATGGTAAGCGAAAAAAGAAAGTCATTGGGAATATCAATTCTGGACTGAATGACGAAGGAATCGGGAGGGGGTAGAGGAGGGGGGGGGGTTCGGAACACAAATTATTATTCTTATTTAAACTTACTCTTTAATGAATTTTGTCCCTAAAATTTGTAATACCATAAATACAATTATATTCTTAAAAAATACTTGAACGCTGGAAAAACTGATTTTAGAAAATTTTTAAATTCAAAATTCAAAACAGGTTTATTTTGACAGTTAGCGCAAAACGAGTATTTATAGCATATTTATTTAACATGAATGCATTAACTTTAGGAGAAACTGCAGTTCCTGCATTATGATTGGTTCAGGCTGGTTAGTGGGTGGTTCCCTGATGTGAAACTAAAATATTTCCTCTCTCTCTCTCGGGCAGATGGTTTTTCTCAAAATTTTATTTACAAAATTTTATTTATGAACAACAAAATCTTTGTTTAGAGCTTAGAACTGCTTTCAATGGACGATAAAATTCGGCTGTAATATGTTATATTTTAATTTACAGTTTCAGTTTCTTTATTTACGTTCTATTCCTTTATTTATGAGCATAATGACACTTTCATCAACCTATATGTTTACAGATAAGATGTAGGCATATTTTGAACTAAATTCACACGTCATTCCTGCCATCTGCAACTAGGAAAAAAAAATTTCTGAATGGAAGAAATATTTTACTTTGAGAAAACTGGTTTCCGAGTTATAGGCATATCTTACCTATTCATAATGTACTCTCATGATGTTTAGATAGCTGTGAGAAACCACCAATTTATTTAAAATTTTATTGTTGTGATATTAATTTAGGACAAGCTTTATTTATCATAAACTTCGTCCTTTCCCAGGGATTTCCTGCCTGAAACCGGTTTCAACTGCATTTTGTTACAAAGGAAGGGTGGCCTTGACAAATCTAAACTGGTTTGACCACGTGATCATCACAGGTACAGCATTTTCGCGTCAGTTGCGTTTTAGCTACTGTTAGAATTGGTCGATTGTGTGAGTTGTCTGGTTCTTACGTGTATGAAAAAAATGAATATCACTCCCAGGAAAAGGACTATAATTGTTACACTTAAACAGTTTACCTCTATGACTGTGAGGATATTGCTGCAGCAGTTGGAGTTGGAAAATCCAGTGTTTCCAGTATTATTAATCAGCAAAATAAGTCTGGGACATTTTCTCCAAAACGGAAGAGTAAATGTGGACGCAAACGAAAGGCAACGCCTCGGACAGACAAATTTCTTGTACGAAATAGTAAAATGCATCCTCGCAAGACAAGTACAGACCTTCAGACCGCAAGACAAGTACAGACCTTATTGGCTACTGGTGTGAGCGTTGATTCCTCAACAGTACGACGAAGGCTTATTGAAGCAGGGAGATGGGCATGGGCAAGAACAAAGTCCAAAAACAATTATCATCTATACTTATATATAAAGAGAGAGCGATTTTGTACGTGGAGGGTAATCTCCAGAACCACTGCACCTATTTGAAAAACTCTTTCACTGTTTGAAAGGTACATTATTCCAGATGGACATAGGCTATATATTATGTATATCTGATCAGTAGAAATAAAATTAGGGGCTTAATCCTAACAATTTCCATTGTTACCCATACTGTCCTCTACCGATTTTTGTGGCGAAGACTCGAAGGATTCTTAGCGTGGTGCTATCGCGGTGGGCTTCTGTTCTGACGTTAGCGGTTCGAAACTAGCCGTTTTCCGGCACGCCTTTTTCTTTTAAAAAATTAACTTTAATTATTAAGTAACGTAATATTAATTTGAATATTATTTTAGGTGCTTAAAATAATTAAAAAAACATTCTTTACTTAAAATCCTTTTTTTATTTTTGTATTTTTATTTCATCTCTTACTCTAATTTTGAGATACCAATGTGTATCTATACTTCTATAATAATATATAAAGAGATAGAGTAGATTTTGTATGTGGAGTGTAATGGACAACTTTTGTACATTACAATGTACCTTACAACTTTTCCTTTGTCAACCGCAGTCAAGTAACCATAGCAACACCCTTTAACTTACGGGATATGTTTTTCGAAATCGCTCTTTAGAACGGGAAAATGTTATCTACTTCCTATCCCCATTTTACGTGTGGGACATTCAGCGTGGGGGGTCAGGGGAAAGAGTGGTTAATTGCTTTCTTATTGCTTTCTTACTATTGAAGAAGAATTTCAATAGTAGTTCATCGGCACCCCGTGCCTCTTTCATCTCTCAAAAGGCTGAAAATGGATGAACCGCGGTTGAACCGCCCTACTGATGTCTCTCGCCTGAAAAGAAATAGCCTCTAGCTAGAACGACAAAAGATTATTATTCAGTCCTTTTTTGCAAGATTCACCCTCCGTTCCCAGAATGTCACACAATTGTTCTTTGGGGGCAAAGCCGTTAGGAAAGTCACAACGAAGTGGAATTCGAGATTATATCTCTGGCGACATCACACCGTATTTTTCGAGAGTATGTGCTTCGGATATATGCTATCCCACCCCGTAAGGAAAAGGTTGTAATATTTTAAAGATTCAAGTAGAGGAGGTATTGATAAATACAAAAAGGATTTTTGAAACTGGCAACGTTAAAGGGTTTATTGAAGAAAACTACACTTGGAACTACGCTTTTTATTGGATATTTAAGGTAAAAAAAGATTTACAATTTATTGGTATAATATTTTGTTCAACCCGGACAAAGTCGGGACGGGCCGCTAGTATGCAATAAAGAAAAAACGTTTGTATTGGGCCAAGAAATATCAATCCTGGACTGCACAAGACTGGAATAAGGTTATATTCAGCGACGAAACGCATTTTGTTGTGCAAAGGTTTCGATCAACATTTGTCAGGTGAAGCACTGGAGAACCTATAAGGAACATTTTAATTAAACAGTGAAGCACCCTCAAAAAGAGATCTTTGGGAGATATTTTGCACCTGGAGAACTTAGCAGCTTAGTACCAGTTGAAGGAATAATGAACTCCAAAAAATACATTTCAATATTAGAAGACAAAATTGGGGCTTTTATGCAAACGTTCGCTGGCGGTGTTGGTGTTTTTCAACGAGATTTTGCTTCATGCCATAATTTTAGGCTAGAAAAGAGATTTTTTTTCAAGAAAAGAAATTAACAGTTTTGGATTGGCCTGGTTATTCTTCAGATCTAAATCCCAACGAAAATTTGTGGAGTATTTTGAAGAGAGGTGCGAGTGTTTACTGCTCAGACAAGAGATAAATGATTGAGAATTCGTTTCGAAAGTTTCGTTTCGTGATGACGACGTCAAAAATTTATGTTCTAAATTAGTGAAATCCATGTCAAAATGTGTACAGGATATCATTAAAACTAGAGGAGGACTTATTTGCCACTAGATTGCTATACCATGCATGTAAGTGAACTTATGCTAATTAAACAGCATATGTTAAAATTTTTGTGTTTGCCCCAATTAATTTGCACTTTATAAGGGTTAGAGAGGAAACGGTTTTCAGGAAACCTTAAAATATTCGGCTTCTCTTGTTATTGAAAACTTGAAATTAAAAATATAAATAACTATTTCTAAGTAAAATCGTGTGATCATTCAATTTAGAATAATTTAAATAAATACTTTGTTAGACTTAATGAATATTAAAAAGCAAATGACAAAAGTGAATTAAAAAAAATCTAACTTTCGACAGCTTCTTTCAATTAACTCAGCAATATAAAATAAATCTGCTACAAAACTGATACTTTAAAATATAATTCAAAAGACTCAAACACTGTAACCCGTGGCATTTATACTTCTTTCCTGGAAGCCAAAAGGAAAGAAGAAATATTTCTATAATACGGAATGATCGAGATTTTTTGCCTGAAATGTTGTCATCAAACGCACTTATTGATCGATAAACACAGAGTAATTACTTCACAAAAAGATGATTAACAATTAATTTCGACCCTTGAATTACAAATTAGAAAAATGGGTCGTAATATTTAAGTAGACCATCTTAAAATAATCCTTTTCATTGCAATTCTGTAATTAGCCCGAACTCTTCAAAACCTATTAATAATATTTGACTTTAACCTATTTATCATGCATCTGCGAGTTAAGTACAAAAATTAGCTACTAAACTCAATTCACCATACGCCACAGTAACATTAAAAACTGAAAATGGCATCGGCTGTTAACACCACCCACTTTCAAATATAACAATCACGTTGGAAATCGTAGTGCCCGCGTAGGGGCTTTTGCGTTGTAACTCGCAGCATTTATCACTTCGTGACTCTAATCTGCCTCCCAACAAAGAGAAATTAAAAAAAATTCCATCTTTTCAGTGGCGTCGAGAACATAATATCAGTGATTATTTTGCTTGTTTATTTTTTATTTTTTCGTTGAGATTCGAAGTCCAGAGAACGCTTCAGTCCCCTCCGCGTACGATGGTTGAACATTTCTTTTTTTTTTTTTTAATTGCTTTTCCTCCAGCAGACTAGATTTCATTCCCTTCTCTCTTTTTTTTTAAGTTCGTGTTTCGCTCAGTGCATGGCTCGTTGGCGAAAGAGATATGACGAGAAGCAAAGAGTGAAAAATCACGGGGCGAATTGTCAACCGATGCGTTAACCAGGTTTTCGATTTGGTCGAAGGGGGAGGAGCTACTGAAACTCACCCCTCTTTGAAAAACGAAGAACATTAACAGATAAAGAAGTTGTCATTTCGATGGAGTATTGTCTTTGAACTAGCGCTGATTTCTGGGCGTATATCAAATTCCTTGAAAATTAAGTCCAGTCGCAGTTTCGTTTTGTCTATAATTAATATTATTTTAATTGTTTTAACTTTTTTTATGGTCGGAAACTTATTCGAAAAATAACTTACGATCTGTACTCGGAGATACGATATGTCCGTCTGTTTGTCTGTTAAGTGTTTAGGGAAAAATTTCAATTTTTCACACACACACACACACACACATATATATATATATATATATATATATATATATATATATATATATATATATATATATATATATATACTTACAGTCCAAAGGTGTACCACAAGGTGGTAATGCTTCAAGTATGCTAGCTAATTTATACTTATATTATTTTGAAATTAATAATATAGAAAATTGCAATTGCAATATATTTAGATATATAGATGATATAATAGTAATTAATAAAAGTAATAACCATATAGACTTAAATTTTTACCCTCCTAATCTGGAACTAATTAAAAGTAGCCATGATAATATTAATGTAAACGTTTTAGATATTAATATTATATTAAATTCTCACAGCAAATTTACTTTTGACTTATACGACAAAAGATCTGACTATAATCAAGAGCCAAAACATTATGACCACCTGTCAATAACGAGTTGGCCCACCTTTGGCGCGCAACACAGCTTCAACCCGCCTTGGCATGGATGCCACAAGTCCTTGGTAGATGGCCGGAGACAGATTGTACCAGATGTTTAAGCAACGGTCACGCAAATCCGAGATATTGCGAATTAGTGGTCTTTGAACTCTGAGCTGCCGTCCCACGACATCCCAAATGTGTTCTATCGGATTGAGATCCGGTGCGTTAGGCGGCCAGGACATTAACTGGAATTTAGCATCATGTTCCTGGAACCACTCCAACACAATTTTAGCCTTGTGACACGGGGCGTTGTCCTGTTGGAACATTCCATTTCCAGCTGGAAAAACAGAGGCCATGTAAGGGTGCAACTGGTCCGCAATGATGTTCAGATACCCTGTAGCATTCATGGTCTGCTCTACCACAACCACGGGTCCCAGATACGCCCAAGAGAACGTCCCCCAAAGCATAATACCGCCACCACCGGCCTGTGTATGACCTACTGTACACTGAGGGAGCAACAATTCGCCTGGAAGACGGCGTATCCTGACACGGCCATCGGCGTGATGAATGACAAACAGTGATTCATCTGACCAGGCAACTCTCTCCCACTGATCCATGGACCAGTCGCGATGTTCCCGGGCCCAGCGCAGGCGCAGTTGGCGATGACGCTTGGTCAGCAAAGGCACACGAGTGGGACGTTTGCTGCGTAGCCCCATATCCAACAGTGTCCGCTGAACATTGTGCTGCGATACTATTCTACTTGGCCCTGCATTGTATTGGGCTGTCAGCTGAGCCACTGTCTGGCTCCGGTTTTGCTTCACCATGCGAGACAGTCTCCGACGACCTTTTTCTTTGATAGCGTGTGGACATCCAACACCATGTCGTCTACTGCTGGTTTCACCGTCATTCATCCACTTTGCATAAGTACTAACAACTGTAGGTCGCGAACAACCCACGAGTCGTGCAGTTTCGGAAATACTTGTTCCGAGCCTTCGAGCCATTACAATCTGCCCTCTATCAAAGTCGCTTAGATCCGCAACCTTTCCCATCACACACAGAAGTAAGTGAAAGAATGATTCTTCAGACTCTCCAGCAGCAGTTAAATACCACTTCCACCTGATCACGTGACTTCCACGTCATCCAGGCGAATTCATTGCAAAATATAGGGGCGGTCATAATGTTTTGGCTCTTGAGTGTACATAGGGTAAAATTTTATTAAACAATTTAAGATTTTTAAATGATATGAAATTCACATGGAACATTTTGATAAAAGCTATCATTTTTGAAATTTTTTTTTGAAAAACAGGCATTATTCCAACAAAACATACTTATTTTAAATCTTAAGGCTCTTCAATGTAGTAAAAAAGAATATAAATTATTCTCATATGGTATGTAGAGTTAAAAATTGAAAACTAAAAAATTCAAGGTTGAAGGTCCCTTATCCACTTAAGGGAACATGGGATCTTCAGCTTCGAATTTTTTAATTTACAATTTTTAACTCTTGTACAACATGAGAATAATTTGTATTATTTTTTACTACATTTAAAACCCTTAGAATCCAAAATAATATTTTTTTGGCAGAAAAGGGCCTTTTTTCAAAAATTGATTAAAAAATGCTAGCATTTTCCAAAATGCTCCATGCGCATTCCAAATAGTTTAAAAACCTTAGATATTTTAATATAAGTTTACCGTACATATATAAATATAATTGTGCAATGAATTTTTTTTTTTTCGTAGGAAGCTAAAGCCACAATTTTTTAAATTTGGCTGTTGTTTTTTTAAGTTTTTTTACATTTTTGCTTCACTTTATGGCTTAAAAATTTTGAAATATATTTGTGGTTTCAAAGAATTATGCACAGGTTTGTGGAAAACACTTCAATTAACAATCCTGGAAAATTTGAAAGAAATCAAACGAAAAGTAATGCGCATGGAGCATTTTGAAAAATGCTATCGTTTTGAAAACGTTTTTGATAAATAAGTCTTATTCTTAAGCAAAATACTTATTTGTGAATTCTAAGTATCTTCATTAAAGTAAAAAAGAATATTAATTATTCTCATTTAGTATAAAAAGTAAATTATTGAAAACTTAAAACAAACGAAGTTGAATGTCTCTTGTCTCCTTAAATCAATGTAGCAGAAACGAAACACAATAATGCCATATTTTCAAGATTGTAGTAACCTTGATACAAAATCCAAAAGAGAATAAAGCAATGAGTTGATGAAATCAAGAAATACAGTCTTCGAGTTGTAGGAATCTACAATTATATTTCACCGTACATTCATCATTAAATTTAGATGAATGTGGGTATGTTTCGCATTTCATTGCTACCACCATTTTTTTCTTGAAAGAGAATTTTTTTTAAGACATGCTCCTTTTATTTTCGGGTAAATGGCTCTAGTTCTAAGAAGCAGAAAAAGAAAATTTACGTGTAACATAACAGATGGTAAATCATCAGAAAATTACGCCATAAAAAGTTTACTTTCTTGAGCTCAGACTAGTCACTTTTTAAAAAAACTAGAGATAAATTATTCAGATTCTTGGATAATAAATAACAGGGATGGATTGAAACATTAAATTGCCACAAAATAAACTTTCATTTCCTTACAATACTCAAGTGATTTACAACTTTTGCGCTTGGGTCGTTACATCATACCAATAAAAAAAAACCAGATTTTTAAATAAAAAAATTCTGCCACGATAGAAAATTTCGCAAAACATCGCTATAGATGCTAACATTTTCATGGTGTTGAAGTTTATAAAATAATATTATGGACACATTTTCATAAAAAGAGATACAGGGAAAAAAAATGGGAAAATAATAAGCAAGGGAAAAAAGCAAGTTAATTCAATTCGCTTCACTTCCCAGTAACTAACACCAAAATCTCAAAATCATCCATCACGGCCCGACAAAGCCCGAAAAATAAAACCTATCTACAGAGAGGATGCTGGGCATACTTTGCTTTAGAACTTAGCAACATTTTTCACTTCTTCTTAACCCTCGAACTCCTAACGAAAAGCAGGGATTTAAAAAAAAATCCTTTTCCGTCCTTTCAATAAGCTTCAAGAACATATCATTTGAAATTTTTCTTTATTAACTTTTTTTCCCCTCAGGGATAATATTTTTTCCCTATTTCATATTTTGTTGTATCCATCTTTTTCACTGCTTTAAGACATTGCTTTTCTTTACCGAATTTATGCGTGACGGAAAAGACTAAAATGTTAAGAAAAAAAATTGCACGTCACTTCTGTCGTAAAACTAGGATCGGCCTGCATGGGACACGTGCATCTCAATACACCCATATATTTTTTTCGTGTCATTCTTTAACACTTCAGCGGGCGCGGCAATTTTTGAAACACCAGCGGGCGCGCGTGGCACAAATTGCAACATCTGTTTCAACCTTGATTATTCCATTTGTAATAAACTTTTTACCATGTTTTTATTAACTCGCCTTCTTGTTTGTGTGTGTGTTTGTCCAGTACAAATCTTGCAATCGATTTTTAACAAACTTCCCGACTAGCTAGACATTTGAAACTTTTAGAATAGCTCAGAACACGATGAAAATGCATTATTTTAATACTTTTAGCCATCTTTAAGCAGATTTGAATTCATTTTCAGGTAATTTTGTTTTGTAGACTGGTGCAGCCATCTATTGGCCGGAACGGAAACGGAAAGTTAAATGCAAGTTAACTTCCAATTAACTTCATTTTCTTTCAAGTTGATGGGATAGTTCATCAAAAAATTTTAAAAAAGTATTTATTAATACATAGAATTGTCAAGTTTATAAGATTCAACAGAAAATTTAAAAACATGGTATATAAAAAGTTCGTTTTATATTGTAATTATTGTATATAGTGTTCAACAAATTCAATCATATTGTTCCCATTAAATTATAATTTAAAATTTCTCTTGTAATTTATCAATTGCATGTGTATATATTGTTTAACTTAAAACAAATAAATAAATGAAAACTTGATTTTTAAAGCTTGATACTCTGCTTGAAGTCTTCGCCTGTGGTGTCAGTCTTCTTAGAAATTGCGGGAATTTCGTGCACAATGAGAGTCCTAGAGGCATTTTTATGGGAACATATCGCTTCTATAACGTCAGCATATTCTGACTGACGACCCTGAAGGGACATTTTTACGAGGGGAATAGCGGCTGATCCCGAATCTGCCGGTAAAGATGAAACTTGTGGGAGTAACCCGCAGAAACCAGGAATGTTAGAATTCGGCAATAATAGCCGTATGTGATAGCCTTTTAACCCCCACAGAAATTTAGAATGCAGTGGGAACGCATGGAAATGTTTTTAAATCTTGCAGCTGTGGGATGCCCCTTCGCAAGTCGTGAGAACCTACACGATAGATGCGTAACGTCACAACATGGTCAGTTGAAAAGCATTTGAAGTTCTATCATTTCAGGAAATATTGGTTTCAATTTTTTCTAATATCAGCGCATGAGAATCGGAGGAGGGGGGGGGAGTGGTTGTTGATTCGGTCTGTTAAAGTCCTCTTTAGGTTCTTTGCAAAAAAATCAGCAGTAAAATTGGGGAAATATTCCTATATATCTTAAAAGTTCTGACTTGGTCTATTAGAGTGGTCGAGAAAATGCATTGAGTACGGCATAGTTGGCGGTCCTTAATTAAAAATATACATATTCATTTCAAGGGATATGGGAACTATTCCTATCTATCTGAGAAGTTCTGACTTGGTTTATTAGAGTGCTCGAGAAAATGCATTGAGTACGGCATAGTTGGCGGTCCTTACTTAAAAATATACATATTCAGCTCAAGGGATTTGGGAACTATTCCTATCTATCTGAGAAGTTCTGACTTGGTCTATTAGAGAGCTCTAGAATTTGCATTGAGCACAGCATGGTTGGTGGTCCTTACTTAAAAATACACATATTCAGCTCAAGGGATTTGGGAACTATTCCTGTCTATCTGAGAAGTTATGACTTGATCTATTAGAGTGCTCGAGAAAACGCATTGAGTACGGCATAGTTGGCGGTCCTTAATTAAAAATATACATATTCATTTCAAGGGATATGGGAACTATTCCTATCTATCTGAGAAGTTCTGACTTGGTCTATTAGAGTGCTCGAGAAAATGCATTGAGCACACCATGGTTGGTGGACCTTACTTAAAAATGCATATTCAGCCCAAGGGATTTGAGAACTATTGCTATCTATCTGAGAAGTTCTGACTTGATCTATTAGAGTGATAGAGAAAATGCATTGAGCACACCATGGTTGGTGGTCCTTACTTAAAAATATGCATATTCAGTTCAAGGGATTTGGGAACTATTCCTATCTATCTGAGAAGTTCTGACTTGGTCTATTAGATTGATCGAGAAAATGCATTGAGCACACCATGGTTGGTGGTCCTTACTTAAAAATATGCATATTCAGTTCAAGGGATTTGGGAACTATTCCTATCTATCTGAGAAGTTCCGACTTGATCTATTAGAGTGCTCGAGAAAATGCATTGAGCACAGTATGGATACCGGCTCTTACTCAAAGATATACACATTCAGTTCAAGGCTGCTGTGTACTAACCCTGTTGGATTCTCTCACCTCAATGTTAACTTATGGAGAGAAAATGTGCCCAAGGATTGACAGCTTGGATTGAAAAAAAATTCTTTTTAATTGTACTCCATAATAGAGGAAGAAAATTTTCACCTTGGGGCATTTTTCATTTTTTTTATAATGCAAATAATATTTTACAATTTAAATTAATCTGTGAAAAAAATCTGGTATAGTGTGTTTTAAACGCTCCTAAATTCCTTTGGTGATCGAAATTTATGAAATGAATCCTGCTGCAAGGTGCAGAAAAGTTTAGACTATCTTAAACTACCAGTTTTATTGGATTATCAGCATTTATGTAGCTGACAATAGTATAGACACATATTCTCCATAGGTTAACATTGAGGTGAGCGAATCCAATAGGGTTAGTACACAACAGCCTTAATCCGGTACATCATCAGTTGACATCGTACATCTTCAGATCCCATGTTGAGTTATACGAGATTTCCTTCTCTGTATATTTCTAATCACAGATTAGAAAAATGTTCATTTGCAAATTCTATGATTTATTTTAATCAAAAAGTAGAATCTTAAATAATAAGCGCGGTGCCCCCTGTAAGGACTTTGCCTTAAATAAAAGATTGCCAGCCCTTTTGTATTTAATGCTTTAATTGCATCCCTCGACTAAATACAGGTAGTTTACAATTTATACATAAAAAGATTAAATTCAGGGGTTCACGGCATCGACGAGGAAGGTCAGACTTGAATTGCGCTCATTCAAATTTATCTAGGCCCAACAGTATCTCCTTGTCTCTGGCTCCAGCGTCACTCCGAATAACTTAGTCTTTGAATCACTGACTTTTCTACATTCCCGAATCCGCGTTCGGCGTCTATATATACCTCAGCTGAACGTTCTCGAAAGTTCTAGAAAATTTCCACCTTTCTTTATTCATTTACGTTCCCAGATGACTAGGCGCCTCCGGTCGGCAACTTCCCTTTTGTAGCCTATGAACTGTTCTGTGAGCTATCGGTAGCACTTCCGGCCATTATGTCGCCAGGCGACTGTCTGTCTGCAGCCGTCCAAATCAACTATGTTCACAAACCGCGCGTTGGTTGGTCTTCCCGGGATTTCCACGCACAAAACTTTCGCTATTGCACGGGAGTCGTCACACCCCTCTACGAGAAACCGACAACTCTCGCTTCGTTCAACGGACAATGTGGCTGCCGCGTTGGGAAAAATATCTTTACATAAAGAGATACCGTTTAGAAAATCAACAAATAAAACAAAAAAAAATACGAACGAGAAAAACAATAACTCAATTTAATGCACTCAACTTCCCTATAAAAAGTGCACAAAAAAACTGAAAATCATCCATCACATAAAACCGAGCTTGGAAATAAAATTGATGTTGGACACATTAGCGCCGGAGATCAAGGAACGTTGTTCAATTTTATTTTTTTAAACTCTTGTCTCTCAGAGAAAGAGGGATTGAAGAAAAAAAAATTCTCCCTCACCTCTTTTCAGCAACATTTTGAGAATGTAATATCCGCGGATATTTTTCTCTTTTGTGCCGTCGACAGGGCAATTTTTTTTTCTTCGATTTTGCTTGTGTTCCACTGTTTTTATTTCTCCAGTAGACTCAATATCTCCGCTTTATCTTTCATTTTCCCTTCGCTGACTTTTTGCGGCTGGCAGGGCAGGCCAAAAATTGGCTGAAATTTCGAGAGAGGGAAAGAGAGAAGAAAGTCTCTGACAGGTAAAACGATTGAGACACAGGGAATGGTGACACGGTCAGTTGAAAGGCATTTGAAGTTCTATCATTTCAGGCAGTATTGGTTTAAATTTTTTACAATATCAGTGCATGAAAATCGGAGGAGGGAGGGGGAAGGGGGTTGTTGACTTGGTCTGTTAAAGTTCTCGTTAGATTCTCTGCAAATAAATCAGTAGTGAGATTCGGGAACTATTCCTATCTATTTGAGAAGTTCTGACTGGGTCTATTAGAGCAGTGCTCCGCAACCGCTGTGCCGTGGCACACTAGTGTGCCGCGAGGTGATCTTGACTGTGCCGCGGTGATTTTATCGATTATGATAATAAAAAAATTAACCACCGCATTAAATAGAAATTTTTCTAAGTAAAATATTCCTCTAACTTTTTGTTAATATGTAATTTTTCTGGGTCGAAATTATACACAAAACTAAAACATGTTGTTAGCCATACATTGTATGTATGCTCGAGCGTCACATTTCTGGATTTCAGTTAAGAAAGAATATCCACAAATTTCTGACAAGGCCATTGCAATTTTGCTCCCATTTTCTACGACATACTTGTTGTAAACAAAGTTTTTCGACACTGGTTCTAATTGAAATCGACAATCGATCAATTTAAAGGGCCTTGACCATGAACTGTAGCTCTTTCTATTATAGAGCCAAATATAAAACTTGCAAATATAAAACGCATATTTATCAAAACAATCTCAAATATCTCATTAATAAATTAGTTATGTTTAAATTAACTTTGATTTATTAGGCTTAAGTAAAGACCAAAAAGCAAATTTTAATATAACATTTTAAAGAGAATTTTTTTTTACTTGTAAACTATAATTTTATATTTTTGTTCTTGTGTTGGTGTACAGTTCAAAATGATTTATATAAAACTTAAATGATTATAATTATCTTGATACATAGAGCTATTTTGTTGTGTTTTTTATCTAATAAAAACATATACGTATTTATTGTAATTTATATATTTGCAAGCTTTTTCTTGTGGTGTGCCGCGGAATTATCGAAAAAATCGTTGTTGTGCCGTGGAAGATAAAAGGTTGCAGAGCTCTGTTCTAAAAGATGTATTAGAGTGCATCTGTAATACATCTTTTAGAACAGAGTATTACAGAGTATTAGCCTCTGTATTAGAGTGCTCGACAAAATGCATTGAGCACAGTATGTTTGGTGGACATTACTTAACCCTTAAGTGGGCGCGCCAATTTTTGGAACACCAGCAGGTGCAAGTGGTACAAACTGCAACGTCTGTTTCAACCTTGATTATTCCTTTTGTAATAAGCTTTTATTTTTCCAAATTGAAAATAATAGCTCTGCGTTTTATGACAACATAAAATGTTGATAGTATTGAGATATATTTATAACTAGCTGAATACCCGTACTTCGCTACGGAATACATTCAAATTAAATACAACGATCGATATATGCAATTGTTGTAAAAAAAATATTTATAAAAAAAATCGTAACAGATATTTTTATAGACAAAACAATGTAGAAGAAAATATTCAAATTAAATCTCATAGAACATACTAAAGAATATAGTACAGTTAATATAGTGCAGTTTGAGGAGCATATCTTTTACTGTATTTTAATATTTTTGTTTGATAATATCCAATCGTCTGCCGCATGAGCAAGAAAGAAAAATATTTTTTTGTCTATTTCGTTGTTATGCACTTGACGATAAATTAATTTAAAGTACCAGAATAAGAAAGCACGTAATCAGCATTTAATAAATTAAATTCTAAATATGAATCTTTAAAAATTCACCAAAATTCAGAAAATGGAGGTAAAGATTCGGAAAAGATTTTATTTAAAAAAAAATCATGATTTTTCTCGCGATATAAATTTTATAACCCTCAAATTATTATTTTAAATGTAAACTTTAAAGAATGTCACTAAAAAAGCTTAAAAATTTAATTCAAATAAATCTAAGAAGAATTTTTCAAACATCTTTCTTAGTTCACCCCTACACTATAAGAAGAATCACCATGCAAAATTTCAGCCCTTTAGGTCCAGTGGTTTGGTATGTGCGTTGTCAGTCAGTCAATCAGTCAGTCAATTACGGATGTGTTTTATATATATAGATTAAAGGCCAAAGAATGCAGTGCAATCGTCTTATTTCAAAACTGTCCGGTTTATTGGATCCAAGGACAACTTGCGAATGGATACCTATTATGTCCAAAAACCTAAAAAAAAGTGAGATTGCCCATCTTCAAGATGTGCGGATACCGTGTAATAGCTGCACATTTGATAGACTACATAGACTCCTGCTTTTGTGGTATTGTAATCCAGTCTAATCGTTGGTTTACCACGGTTTAATCACGGCTAACAATGAATGGAAAGGAATACAAAGGTCAGAAAATCAGGCCTGCGTTAGAAAGGGTGTAGCTATAAATAGAAACTGCTTAGAACACTCAAACCTTATATGTAAAAAAAAACCCATTCAAAATTACGAAATGTTGTACACGGGCGAGCTCGCTGAAGGGTTAAATATATACATATTCAGCTCAAAGGCTGCTGTATACTAACCCAGTTGGATTCGCTCACCTCAATGTTAACTTATGGAGAGAAAATGTGTCCAAGGATTGCCAACGTGGATTGAAAAAAATTCTTTTTAATTGCACCCTATAATAAAGTAAGAATTTTACACCTTGGGGCATTTTTCCTTTTTTTAAATATGCAAATAATATTTTTAAATTTCAACTATTCTTGGGATAAAATCTGGTATAGTGTGTTTTAAACGCTCCTAAATTCCTTTGGTGAAATTAATTTTTTAAATGAATTCTGTTGCAAGGTGCAGAATAGTTCAGGCTAGCTGAAAATACTATTTGTATTGGATTATTATCGGCATTTTTGTAGTTGTCAATAGGAGACACATTTTCTCCATAGGTTAACACCGAGTTGAGCAAATCCAACAGGGTTAGTATACATCAGCCTTAAAAAGAAAATTTAGAGCGCTGGAGATGTGTATTATCATGTTTTTATTAACTTGCTTTCTTGTTTGTATGTGTGTTTGTTTTTCGGTGTGTTTGTCTGGTACAAATCTTGCAATCGATTTTTAACTAACTTCCCGACTAGCTAGACATTTGAAACTTTTAGAATTGCCCAGAACACGATGACAATGCATTATTTTAATACTTTTAGCCATCTTTATTCCATATTTTAAAATCCATTACGTAAAAATACGAGTAGCGCCTGGAGCCAAAAGTAACTGCGCTACAGGCGCCATCTATTAACGTAATAGTGAACCAAGCATATTACATTTTCATTACAATGGGATAATTTTTTATTTATGCCCACATGCTAGATTCAACAGAAAATTTAAAAACATGGTCAAAAAGTCTTTTTATCTTGTAATTATTTTTGCTTGAGGACCAAGTTCTTTGCATTTTGTCGTTTTCTTGCGTCCGAAATTTTGTACCGCAATTCGTGTTAGATGATGGTTCTTTCCGAAGTGTCCTGGATGACTGCACTTTATGAGTCACCAGTGAAAATTTAGAGACATTCTACTTTTGAAATTCCTTTGTCGCCAGCGTATTCATCGTCCATGTGGCCGGACGATGTCCGGATGGCTAGGGCGCTGGCATTCGGTACCTCGAGTCTGTGGGTTCGAGTCCCACTCTTGGCATGGATGTTTGGAGCCGTTCGGAATTGACTTTAAGGTGACTGCCTAAGTTGAAAATGCCATTTGTTTTTACTATTTTGGTCAATTTTATTTTTTGCAAGAATCGTGTAATTCAATCTTTTCTCTTTTCAAAACCGTTTTGATTTTCATTCTACGTCAATTAGAATCAGAGTCATAGCTATTTTAAAAAACATCGTCTGATACAAAATTGAAGAGACAAACAACTTTAAATGCGCTTTTCTCAGAATTATGTTTTTTAGCACAAATATCTACCGTTATCATATTTCCCATAATAATGCATATAATTTGATATAATTTTCAGTAAATGTTTTAGATGCTATTGTTAATGAAATGACGTACAATAATTGATGTATAATAAATAGTTTTTTGTTTGAGGCTGTTTTTATAAGAAGAGGAATGACGAAATGGGGAAAATTTTCGTATTGGAACATAAAATTGTCTGTATTATTTTTGCATTTTAAAATTTCTGTTAGATTGTGGGTCATTTTGAAAATAACTGTTATATGTATCATGTGTGAGAAGGAAATTAAAATAGTAGCATTAGAATTTTGTGCAGAGTGATAAACGTTTTAGCTACATTTCATTAAAAATTACTTCAAATTGAGCAATTTATAAAAAAAGTATGATAATTACAGGTAAGTTTTTTTAAAATTTTTTTATTTTTAAATGCGATTTTACCATAAAAGACCAAAAAATACTTAAAAAAACAATTTTAAAAAAAATTGGCTCCGAACGTAGGCAGTCACCTTAAGATGTAGGTCCCGGTCTTATTAGCCCTCGTGTAGCAAGGAATTGACCGTAGCGCTTCAAACTAAAACCAAATCATCGCCCATGTCTTGCTGAGGAGCTCATAATAAGCTAAAAACCTACGTCGAAGGCTTACCTGCATGATGGAGAGGAATAATTTTACTAAAGTGCTCGTTAATTCCATCCGTTATGGAAAATTAATCACTAAGGAGGTCCCGGAATTGGTATAATTACTTCCTATGTAATCGCTAAACGAGTTTGATGAGAGAAGAATTATTGCCTTAGCTATTTTTATCGAAATACTTCCCAAGTCTCCCTTCCTTACCCATTACTTTGCTCGTTAAACTGTTTAGGCAAATAAATCAATTAGACACGAGACTGAAGGATTAGTGTTAATTGCCTTCTGTCTAAGCGATAAGGGAACGCGAAATGGGAAGTATTGATTTGGTTTACTAAAGTGTTCGTTAATTTCAACCGTTCTGGAAAAATAAATCTCAGTTGTAAGATTCTAGAATTAGAGTAATTACTTCAAATCTATCTAGCAATCGAGTGAGAACTGAGATGAATTGCCCTGGTCTATCAAAGCACTCGTTGTGTTCCACCGTTCTGAAAAATAAATCTCAGTTGTGAGACTCTAGAATTGGAGTAATTACTTCAAATTTACCTAGTAATCGAGGGAGAACTGAGAAGAACTGACTTGGTCAATGAAAGCGCTCGTTGTGTTCAACCGTTCTGGAAAAATAAATCTCAGTTGTAAGATTCTAGAATTAGAGTAATTACTTCAAATCTATCTAGCAATCGAGTGAGAACTGAGATGAATTGCCCTGGTCTATCAAAGCACTCGTTGTGTTCCACCGTTCTGAAAAATAAATCTCAGTTGTGAGACTCTAGAATTGGAGTAATTACTTCAAATTTACCTAGTAATCGAGGGAGAACTGAGAAGAACTGACTTGGTCAATGAAAGCGCTCGTTGTGTTCAACCGTTCTGGAAAAATAAATCTCAGTTGTAAGATTCTAGAATTAGAGTAATTACTTCAAATCTATCTAGCAATCGAGTGAGAACTGAGATGAATTGCCCTGGTCTATCAAAGCACTCGTTGTGTTCCACCGTTCTGAAAAATAAATCTCAGTTGTGAGACTCTAGAATTGGAGTAATTACTTCAAATTTACCTAGTAATCGAGGGAGAACTGAGAAGAACTGACTTGGTCAATGAAAGCGCTCGTTGTGTTCAACCGTTCTGGAAAAATAAATCTCAGTTGTAAGATTCTAGAATTAGAGTAATTACTTCAAATCTATCTAGCAATCGAGTGAGAACTGAGATGAATTGCCCTGGTCTATCAAAGCACTCGTTGTGTTCCACCGTTCTGAAAAATAAATCTCAGTTGTGAGACTCTAGAATTGGAGTAATTACTTCAAATTTACCTAGTAATCGAGGGAGAACTGAGAAGAACTGACTTGGTCAATGAAAGCGCTCGTTGTGTTCAACCGTTCTGGAAAAATAAATCTCAGTTGTAAGATTCTAGAATTAGAGTAATTACTTCAAATCTATCTAGCAATCGAGTGAGAACTGAGATGAATTGCCCTGGTCTATCAAAGCACTCGTTGTGTTCCACCGTTCTGAAAAATAAATCTCAGTTGTGAGACTCTAGAATTGGAGTAATTACTTCAAATTTACCTAGTAATCGAGGGAGAACTGAGAAGAACTGACTTGGTCAATGAAAGCGCTCGTTGTGTTCAACCGTTCTGGAAAAATAAATCTCAGTTGTAAGATTCTAGAATTAGAGTAATTACTTCAAATTTACCTAGTAATCGAGTGAGAACTGAGAACTGACTTGGTCAATGAAAGCGCTCGTTGTGTTCTACCGTTCTGAAAAATAAATGTCAGTTGTAAAATTCTAAAATTAGAGTAACTAACTTCAAATTTATCTAGTAATCGAGTGAGAACTGGGACGATTTGCCCTGGTCTATCAACTCCCTCGATGAGTTCCACCGTTCTAGAAAATAAATCTCAGTGGTAAGATTCAAGTATCAGGGTAATTGATTCAAATTTATCCAGCAATCGAGTGAGAACTGGGAAGCACTGACTTGGCCAATCAAAGTCCTCGTTAAGTTTCACTGTTCTGACAATAAATCAGCAATAAGATTTTAATATTGCTGAAATTTCTTACTACAAAGCCAATGCTCAGATTAATAAGTTACTTCATGGAAAGCGTGAACCCCCAGGACACTTAGTAACAACAATCACTTCAAAAAGGGTTGTTCTGTAGTAATAAGATCTCGGTTATTATTCAAAGGATTTTAGTAACAAAGAGGATTACGCATCACCCGAGTTCGTGACCTCCAGGAGGTTAGGATTGGATATTCACCCCCCCCTCGCCTGACAGAATAAATACATCGATAACTTATGCGAACATTTCTATTTTTTCACATGCCTCGTTTGAAATACGTGAGTATTTCGACAGCTGGTTTGCAAATTACGGCCGCGCTAAAACCTGCCGAGTCATCTAATACTTTATAATAAATCGCTGGACTATTAATCCTGGAGATACCAGCGGTCTTCTCGTGGTATGTATCCAAAAAGGAAAACAAATGGGGAAAAAAAAAAGTCCAAACTTTACACGGTGCTGTCATTCCGCGGTTAAAACCACGATTATACACTCTGTCTTATAAATAAAACATAACCAGAGATGGAAAAGGAGGGGGGGGGGGGAGAAGGGGTGATGCGCGCTAATTAAGACATTAGCAATTCAGAAAATGCCGGTGAATATCGCGTGGGCAGAGGGACGGACGGTGATTACGACCTTTTGGGCGCGAAATTGTTATGCGACGGGTGACGGAAGAGTGATTTTTTTTTTTTTTTCGCAGGGACCAGGACGGTGTGGAAGAAACAGTGAGTTATGTGAAGAGTTGTTACCGACTGGCGGTGAAGAGGAATTAATTGGCGAAAAGTTGTTTATGAATGGCGGAGGAGGTCTTAAGAGGGGGACGCGAGGTGTTGTTGTAAGACTTGGGGAAAAGAAATGGATGAATTTCATTAGCAAGAGGTGAAAGAGGTTTGGAATTAATTTTAGGCGAAAGGGAGAGTTGTTGAACTTGTTTTTATTTTTTATTGTCTGTATGAGCGGTAGAGTACGAGAAAGTCATTGGCACTTACAAGGGTGAAACGGTTCGAATCCGGGGCAAGAGCTCCAGGTTTTAGAATAGATTTCGAACCCACATGGGCGAGGTCTCACCTGTATGCTCTGCTGCCATAGAGATCAAGATAAAAGATTGATGAAATTTATTGAGGTGAACTTTGCTCTAGGGACCTGATTTCGTTCACTAATAAGGAAACAACATTTTTCTGGGGGAATAATGGCTAATCATAATTGCCGTGTTTTCAACTACATAAGAATGCTGATATTGTAATGTCATAATCGCAAATTTGATTTCTCTCTAACTTGGTTTATTTTGGATCGTAGTTTGTTTTGATATAATTTATCAAATTTATAGTACAGTAGCCATAAAAAATATGGGATAGTACACCTTCAAAATGGTTAAAAATGAATTTATTGTTTTTTATGTTAATTGAAACCCGGATTTATTCTGAACAGTGATTCTTATGCAAAATTTTAACTCTAAATGCATTTATCTAATACATGATTTTCTGACTTTGAGCGCATATCTCAAAAACTATTTGAGATAGAGGATTGAAATTTCTACACTCATTAATGTTGACTTCCTTTATAAAATTACCTTAAAGTTTAGAGTTATCTTATGAAACAAAAATTTTGCAAAAGCTTTTTTTATGAGAAAATTTTTGTGACTTTTTAAAAAAAAATTGCTAATTATAAAAATGCAACTGGTTACAAATCCGTCCGACGGGTTTGTAACCAGTTGCGCCGTGTGCGTGCCTCCATTCAATTACATAGGTTACGACTCATCACGGACTGGTTTGTGATTGGAGTCAGTTATCAGTTTCTTTTGAGTTGCTCCGTGTGCAGACGGCCTAACTGTTTTAAAGCTTGTGGCTTCAGCATACAAAATTCTATTACAGAGGAGGAAATTTCAGTTGAGGAAGATGAACCGACTGGAGTTCTTGAAATATATTTCCATCGACGATGATTTGCAGACATTAGCAGGGAAATTTGACTCTGATATTGAACAAGAAACTGCAAATTCAAAAGATTCTTCTTATAATGACAATGATTCAGAACCCGAAGATGACGAGCAAAATGAACCCCTACCAACTGCAACTGAAGATCGACGAGCGTTGGAAAATAAAGAACATTATGGTTAATTTTACGCATTTTCAAACATTATTGAACATTTGATAAATGATTCTTCGAAACAAACCACAATTAGTCAGTATTTTAAAAAATTATAATCAAACTATTGTTCATTTATTTAAAATGAATTAAACGTATAATGCTTTGATTATTTTTTTTCTTTGATTTTGTTTTCTCTTTTATTAAATTTAAGTGTCTTTTATTTTTTTTATCTTTTATTTATGGAACTAATTCCAGTACGCAGGACACATAACGCTTATTTTAAATGAATCGCCGATTTTTAAAATCAGCCGCTTAATAAAATAAAATCCTTCAGGCCGAATGCGATTTTATAAAGCGGCTGGGACTGTAGTTCTAAAGTAGTAAATAATATCTTATCTTTCGAAAATCCTTATATATTTGTTGATTTTACAAATCGAATGAAACAGAGATAAATTGCAAAAAGAGAACTCAAGATATAGTTCAGTGATTTTCGACCTTTTTTACGTCACGGTACTCTTTTAATAATTTAAAAATTTTGCGGCACACTAAGATACAATAAGATAACAATAAGATACAATAAGACTAACTAAGATACAATAAGATAATAAGATTACAATAAGATAACAATAATTACAAGAAAAAAAGAAATTTTTATATACCATGTTTTTAAATTTTCTGTTGAGTCATATAAACTTGACAATTCTACGTATTAATAAATACTTAAAAAAAAATTTTTTTTGATGAATTATCCCATCAACTTGAAAGAAAATGAAGGTAATTGGAAGTTAACTTGCATATTAGTTTTCGTTCCGTTTCGGCCGATAGATGGCTGCACCAGTCTACAAAACAAAATTAACTGAAAATGAATTCAAATCTGCTTAAAGATGACTAAAAGTATTAAAATAATGCATTGTCATCCTGTTCTGAGCTATTCTAAAAGTTTCAAATGTCTAGCTAGTCGGGAAGTTAGTTAAAAATCGATTGCAAGATTTGTACCGGACAAACAAACACACACACACACACACACACAAACAAACAAACAAACAAGAAACCTAGTTAATAAAAACATGGTAAAAAATGCGTATTATACTCAAGATTTTACGGTAATTACGCTCATATTATTTCATATTTAAATAACATAATTACATTATATAATTGCATATAACTTTTCTTTCCCGTTCCGGCCAATAGATGGCGGCACCAGTCTACAAAATAAAATTAACTGAAAATAACTGAAAATTCTGCTTAAACATGGCTAAAAGTATTAAAAGAATGCATTGTCATCGTGTTCTGAGCTATTCTAAAAGTTTCAAATGTCTAGCTGGTCGGGAAGTTAGTTAAAAATCGATTGCAAGATTTGTACTTGACAAACACACAAACAAGAAAGCAAGTTAATAAAAACATGACAATTAAAGAATTTTAATAATAATTGATTGTTGTACCATAATATATTTGGTAAAAATAGCATACGAAATAATTCTTAGTGGTGGCACACTAAAATATCGCGGCACATGTTGTGAGAATCACTGATATAGTTATTTAATAATCTAAACTTTAACTAAAAATTGTTATAATTTCCTATTATACACTGATGAACAATTTTAATCGAGTAGTAATATTTCTAAAGTACTTTTTTGATTTCTGCGTCTTTCAGATATATACATGTTAAGTGATTTTACAAATCAATCCTGTAGCCAAAAAAAAATTGTCAATAAAGAACGCAACTTAAGCTGATTTAATTAATCATGCAGAAAACGGCTTTCCTTTTCAATCATACATCGATGACAAATTCAAACTTAATACAAGAATGATGCCCTATTTTAATTAAGGGGACAGTGGACCTTCAAACCTAACTTTTTTTGTTTTGAATGGATTTGCTTGAAATTTGAATGTGTGATTAGTACCATAGATAAGTAAAAGTAGTTAAAATTTAATAATGAATTTTTAATAATTTATGAATTATCAATTATCAATTATATCAAAAAATGGCCCAATTAAAAATGTTCCATGCGCATTTCTTTTGCATATAATATGGTAATTTTTATTTACGGGATACCTTATAGAACTAACAATGAATCTTATTAATTTATTTTAAGCATTCATTAAAAATATAATGAGAAAAAAAATAACAGTGAAAACACCCTTTTTATTACGCAAAATACCTCTAAATCATCTTTTCAAGTACAAAATTTAGAAATTCTGAGCTACGAAGCATAATTATTTTCAATAAGATTCATTTGATATACAGTTAAGTATATAAAACTTAAATTTCAAAGCAATACGATAATTAGAAATGCGCCTAGAGCAGTTTGAATATTCGTATGACATGAAAATTTTTATTTTGAGAAAAACACATTTAAAGTTATTGCTATTAGTAACCACATAATATCTAAATTAAATGCCTATAACTAGGAAAGTAATCACAGAAATTAAAAATTCTTTTTGCAACACATTCCTACTCGCCCGTAGTTTCACAATTCAATAAAATTTAAAAAATCGAATTTTTGGACAAATTTCACAATTTTGAAAGTCCACTGTCCCCTTAAAGCATAAAAAATGAAATCTCAACTGAATAGCATCGTTTCAAACAGATCATTCCTTTCAAGGGTAACAACCTCCATCGTTTCCACGGTGCGGATTTTTTTTTCTCTCGATTTTTTTAACATAAAGAATCTTGAAACATTTTCCAATTAAAAGGTTGCAAATTGTTTTTACTTCTTTAAACTCATAACAAATTGCAGCACTAACCATTTTTCTGCTCATTTAACTGGAATACATTGAATGGAAGTGAAAAAAAAGATTAGGGACTTAGGCGTTTGCACTGCGCAAACGGCGCCCTTAAAAGAGTTAATTTATCATTTTATCGCGAGATGTAAAAATTTACAGACTATTATTTCCTTAATTTTACGTAATTTACGTTATTTTTCGAACCATAAGACGCATCTCCAATTTATGGGAGGAGTTTTAGAAAAGAATAGTTTGTATTTTGTTAGGTATATAAAGATATTTTCAACTTCTTAGTTAATAAAGATAAAATATATATAATAAACATAATAGATAATATATACAAAAATTTATAATATATATATAACATGTAATAAAATATTCCTTTTTATTTTAATGTTCCCTTCGGAAAATAAGACACACCCCAATTTTAAGTCATTTTTTTTATGTAAAAAAGGTTGAGTCTTATGGTCCGAAAAATACGGTACTTTATTCACACAACATATGTGGGAAAAATTGAGGACCACAACAAAACGCAGAATGACAATAATTTATTTTCACTACCTGACTTCAGTACTAGAATGAGAAACTAGACCACAGCGTTGAGAAATGATGTCAGAGTTTTACAACACGGTACCTCTGAAAGTTCCCTGGAAGCATAAAAGCGGCACGTGATGGGCGATTCTTGGCCAATCACCAACCCATCTCCTGATTGCACCTTTAAGTCTCACCTATGGCTCGGGAAATTGAATAAAGCTGAAGACAGATGGGACAAAAATCAAACAAATCTCTGAATCCAGTAGGATTTCCGATTTTAAAGAATGAAAAAGCATTAAAGTTATAAAACAGCCTGAAAACTTTTGTACGAACTTTTAGTTGCTGCGCGAATTGATTAAAAATATGGGATTTCTTTTGATAGGACCTACGCTAGAAGAAATGAAATAGGAGAAAGATTAAAAGTAGGCTTTTATCTTTCTTCTTTTTCAAGAAGAATCCATATTTCTTAGAAAACTTACAGGTGCAACTTAACATCTTGAGAACCGACAATTTTTTTGCAGATCTAATCGTTGTTCCCGGCGTTTAGTTGTGTAGAATAGGAGCGTTTTATACAGAGCGTTTTATACAGAGCGTTGCTCCTGAGTGTATTGTAAAGAAACGCTGTTATATTTCTTTTAGGAAAATACGTCCTTCGTCAAAATAATGTAAACAAAAAAGTTGTTTAATTTTTTTAAGTGAAAACTTGTTGAAAATACGAGAGAAATATTGCGCAAAGTGTTTAATATTTTAAAGTGAAAACTCGATGAAAATACATGAAGTATGGTACAAAATGTTTAATTTCTTTTAGATAAAAACTTGTTGAAAATACGCGAAATATTGTACAAAATGTTTAATTTTTTTAGGGTAAACTCTTGAAAATACGTGAGATATTGTACAAAATGTTTAATTATTTTTAGTGTAAATTCGTTGAAAATACGTGAAATATTGTACAAAATGTTTTATTTTTCAAAGTGAAAACTCGTTGAAAATACGTGAAATATTGAACAAATTGTTTAATTTTTTAAAGAGAAAACTCGTTGAAAACACGTTAAATATTGCAAAAAATGTTTCTTTTTTTTTCGTGTAAAACTCTTTGAGAACACATGAAATATTGTACAAAATGTTCATTTTTTAAGAAAATCTTGTTGAAAATTATTATTATGCGGATTAAATTATCCTTCTGATCAAGAGTCAATAAACACTTACATAAAAATAAAAGTTTTAATATGAGAAAAGTTTGCATGCGTTGACTAAACAAGATCATGCTTATCCGACATGCAATTGGACATTCAATCATATCGGATCCTTCACTTAATAAAAATCCATTTCAAGGATTTAAGAATTTTTATTACGCTTCTGTTAGGCGAAAAAGTGTGAAATTCACACGACTGAGAGTAAAAGATGAAAAGAAGAATAATTAAACATCTTATTTAGACAGCACTATACTACCCCCCCCCCCCCCCCCACCACCACCCACACACACACACAAAACAGTAATATTAAAAAAGGAGAAAAAAAACTAGGTTTACGGAAAATTTTGAGCGTAATTTTCAAATCTTCGCGGAATGAATCTCTCCTCTCCATTTTAATGTAATTTTAAATAGTAACATTATCCATCATGTTAAGTGGACTGCGTTCTGCCATATTTGTTCGTTTGTTGGTTGCTTAATATAACAATCGAGTTTCCAGTTTCCATCCTGTTGCTAGTTTTTAAGGCTCAGTTTTTTTTCAGCGAATTCTTCAGAAGGAATTCACGGCTGCTGTGTGCTAACCCTATTGGATTATCTCACCACAGTGTTAACCTATGGAGAAAATGTGTCCACGGATTGCCGACTTGGATTGAAAGAATTTTTTTATAATTGTACTCCGTAATAGAGGAAAAAAAATATTTTACACTTCGAGGAATTTTTCGTTTTCTAAAAGAAAATGCAAATAATATTTTAAAATTTAAATTATTCGGATAAAAAGTCTGATATAGTGTGTTTTAAACGCTCCTTTGTTGGATGATATTTATAAAATGAATCCTGAGTTGCAAGGTGCAGAAAAGTTCAGGCTGTCTAAAAATACCATTTTTAATGTACCATCAGCATTGCTGTCAATCGTAGACAAATTTTCTGGATAGGTTAACATTGAGGTGAGCGAATCCAATAGGGTTAATTCACAGAAGTCTTAACTCACGCTTTGCCGAGTCAATTGCCTTAGCTTCATTTCTTCATTTCCTTAACCGTGGAACTTCCTAAAAAGACACTCGGGGAATAGAGTATCCATAATATTTTATTATGACCAAAAGTAAATAAAAAAACTTGATTCGATTTAGTAACACAAAAATTACTTTCTCCACCAGGAGCAGATCAAGAGAACGCCAGCGCAGCAAGCCACGCCTAGCAAACGGCTCCCAGGGATGTTGCCAATCCTGAAGAACAAAACAGTGAAGCATGGAATTACCAACACGATATGAGGAAAAAAGTAGAAACCAAGGGGTTTAGAATACACGACTAAAATAAAAAGGGCAAAAGAATACCAGGTAAAAAAAAATTATTGCATAATAGACATTCAAACAGCATTCACAGAGGGCATGGAACTATTATCTACACCGAAGAGTTCAGCGCCAGGAGTTCTGATGAAATTTTAAAAATAAGTTTACAAGGAACTTCCTGTTTTCTTATGTTTAATCCTGACGCTTGTCGCTAAATTCTGACTGCAAGCAGTTATGATTGATTACCACTACAACAGGTTTGTCTACAGCAGAGTGTGTAAGATAAACAGTATGAACAGCCATTTTGGAATGTCTGCATACTCAAGAAGAACGAAAAACAGAAAAAAAGTTATATTTGAAACGAGAATTTTTAAGCGTTATTTTTTTCCTAATATCTCTATTAAACATATTATTTTTCAGTTGTTAGTATAATTAATATTTATAAACTAGATGTATTACCCCGGCTTCGCTCGGAATTCAGTTTCTGTTATTATATTTTTTCAATGATTAGCCTCATGTCAATGATTAGCTTCATGATGTTCTACAGTTTTCGCTAAAATTCTTTTGCGGTAGCAAATAGCATTAGTTTCTTGTCGGTGCTGTCGTTGTTCATCGCTTTCCTCTCCTTTCGATGTTGAAGCTCGAAGACAATCGTATGTTCGACGCGTTAAAAGTTTCTTCATCAGTCTCACTGCTTCGGATCACTACAATTCGAATTCTGTTACCTTCGAGCTCTTGGGAATGTTTTTTCTTCAGATTCTTGTGTGCGTCTAACTGCATTTCGAATTCTGTTGGCTTCGCGCTCTTCTGTTTTTTTTCATCACAGTGCTCATTTCTCAGCAATCTTTGACATTTTCCCTTACTTCTGCAGTATTAAAAGTTGCTCTCCTCTTTTTGGGCATTTTAAAGCATTAATTTACAGCTAGTCAATAACGTTTGAATGGATTTATTATTATAGAAAAATAATCAATAATGTTTGAATGAATTGAGATCACATTCAATATTAAAACACAGCAAATCTGATAATTATTATAGAAAAAGTATATACACGTATTTCATGCTCGGAACTCTTTCTCAAAACTAAATCGTCTGCTACGTTTCAATGCCACTTTCAGACTTTCTTAATTATAATATACACGTATTTCATGATTGTAATTCTTTATCAAAACTAAATCATCTGCTATGTTTCAATGTCACTTCAGTTATATAAATCATCGCGTCAAGGCTAAACGCACGTGTTTCTAGCTAAGTCAACGCGTCCTGCAGTATATTTGAGTTTGAACAGGTAGCTGGGGATAGTTTCAATTCATGAAATGGATAGATAACACATTCATTGAAAATGAATGACTTTCCATCCTTATATTTTCATTTTTAAAAACAAACATTCCGGCGTTGCCACGTACACGAAAATAATATATCAAATTCATTCTTGCAATATATGAATAAATCACGTTTTTAATTCATGTCTATTTATTTTTACGGAAATATTATAATTTAATTGGCAACAATGAAATGTTACAATGGCTTTGAACAAAAATATCCAGGGAAATTTGGCGATTTTTTTTGGCGATTTTCAATATCCGTTGATACTTCTAACATAATTCAGGAATGGAACGTCGTAGCGGAATGAAAATAGTTTGTAACCATCGCGCAAGTTCAACCAATAAGTTGAGTAAGTTTCATCGCAATCGGATGAACGGTACGGCAGCGCATAAAATACGAACAAACAAACAAATAAACAAACATTCATTTTTATATAGAGAGATTATTAAACCGTTTTAACCTTTTATATTTCTTTTAATTGTTTTGCCAAAGTATCCAAATCTCGCATATGCTGAGTTGTTGCAGTTCGTAGCATTTCAGTAAAATGCTAATTCTAGCTCGAGGAAAAAAAAGTGTGAAATAAGGAAATTTATAAAAAAGTAAAACACCAGAGAGCAATTTATAAGACATTCCAGTATTATTTGAAAAATTTATTTTTAGTACCGTGTTTTCGGACGTCACGTCTGAAAACACGGTACATAGTTTTTTGTTCACGTCACAGATGAAAAAATGGCTCGCAATTTAAAAAACACTTTTGGTTTTATATTAACAATTGATTCGTAAGTTTCTTAAAATTTCGGTCAAGTTAAGCCAAAATAATACTTAAAAATAAGGTCGCGTAACCCCTGAAAAAAGCCATATATATATATATATATATATATATATATATATATAAAGCATTTCGTATGCTTAATAACAAATTAATGATGTGCGACCCCTTTCTAAAAAGTTATTCAATTTATATAAACTTTTTTTATGCTTTTAAGTTGAATTGAAATTTTTTTAATGTGCGGCGATGCCAATAAATTGAATTTGCTGATAATAGAAATTATCAATAAAAAAATTATTAATTCATACGCCAGTATACGATGTTATTGTGACTTTTGGCGTGGTCTAGAGCAGTGGTGCCTCCAGCATTTAATCGAGGGGGGGGGGTTAGTTGAACGGATAAAAATATTTATAATGTAAATTCAATATTCATAATGCAATTTCTATTTCTTTGGGGGAAGGCAGACCCCACCCTGGGTGCGCCACTGGTTTAGAGTACTCCGCGAAATTGCCAAAAATAGCCATCGGCACTAGGTAAAGATTCGCGCAAAATGTCAACAATAGTGCATTCGCGCAAAATGTCAACCTAGAAAATGTTAACAATAAGTTTCGGAATAGTTTATAATTTTAGAAAAATATTAGAAAGAATACTACTTCTAATTTCGCTCCTAATATTGCTCGAAGATTTCGCATCCTCGACAATTATATTCGCTGCTAGACAAAAACTTAACACGAGAGCGGAAAGGATAAAAATAAACCGTACGTCTCATTCTTAACCAAACATTTTTCTCCGTACACAAGTTTTTTTGTTTCGCAGCATTTCTAACATGTGGTCCGCTATTATATGCCTGTCAGGTTTTCCAGCTGGAGCGAGATAATGCGATTTCGCGCAGTCGGAAGACCCTTTACAAAGAGAAAATTGAGTAAAATAAAAATTTCCACGACGTGTGTGCAATTTCGTAAGCCACACGGAAATTGAGAAAGCGGAGAGTAATTTATTTTGGCGGAGTTCTGGAAAGCTGGAATCAAGTGACCAATCAAAGTGCACTAAAACTTAATTGTTGTGAATCTCTTACGTGCACTCATTTAAAGTAAAAAAACACTAAAAAAGGACTTCGAAATCAGGAGAATAATTTTGTATCTCAGAAGGTAAAGATTTTATTTTTGCACTGTAACACACATCATACTTGATTCTAAAGATTAGTTATAATCCATGACAGGTACAAAAGACTTCTAATATAACACGGTGCTATACTAAAGTTATAAGAATAATTAAGCGGAATAGCAGGATAAGAAATAGATTTTTTGAGCTGTAACACTCATCGTACTTTAATCATGAGATTAATTATACGCGATATATATATATATATATATATATATATATATATATATATATATATATATATATATATATATATATATATATATATATATATATATATATATATAAGCAAAGAGTAATTTATTTTGGCGGAGTTTTGGAAAGCTGGAATCAAGTGACCAATCAAAGTACACTGAAACTTAATTGTTGTGAATCTCTTAAGTGCTTTCATTTCAAGTTAAAAAAAATCTAAAAAAGGACTTCTAATTCAGAAGAATAATTGTGCAACACAGAATGTAAAGATTTTATTTTAGCACTTAACACAGATCATACTTAAATCTCAAGAATAATTATAATTCATGACAGGTAAAAAAAGACCTACTATAACACGGTGTTATACTAAAATTTCAAGAATAATTAATTGTAATAGCAGGATAAGAAAAAGATTTTTTGAGCTGTAACTCTCTTCATACTTTAATCATGAGATATATTATGAGAATTGACTTTAATCATGAGATTACGAGATAGGTATGGAAGACCGTTTTACAACAACATAGGCCATACTAAAATTATAATTGTACGGAATAACAAGTAAAGAAATACTTTTTTTCTGTACTGTAAAACACACCATACTTAAATCTCAAGAATTGATTATAAATTATGAAACGTAAATAAAGATTCTTTCTACTATACAGGATGGTATAGAATAATTATACGGAATAACAGGATAAGAAATAGATTTTTTGAGTTGTAACACTCATCATGCTTTAATCATCAGAAGAATTAAACATGGTAGAAAAGGGAGAATTTTTTACTGCAAAACACGGAATACTAAAATTATACTTATACGGGATAACAAGTAAATAATTTCTTTTTTACTGTAACTCAGACCATACTTCTCAAGAATAATTATAATTCATGACAGGTAAAAAAAACTTTTCTACTATAACACGGTGTTATACTAAAATTACAAGCATAATTACCCTATTTTTCGGATCATAAGACGCACAATTTTACATTAAAAATCGACTTAAAATTGGGATGCGTTTTATGGTCCGAAGGCAATATTAAAATAAAATAAATATTTTATATATTATAAACATTTATTATATACATTTCATATATATTATTTGTTATATTTATAATATATATTTTTATCTTTATTAAGTAATAAATTGAAAACATCTTTATATACCTAATAAAATACAAAATATTCCTTTCTAAAAATCCTCCAATAAATTCGGAGTGTTTCTTATCGTCCGGTGCGTCTTATGGTCCGAAAAATACGGTATACTGAATACCAGGATAAGAAATAGATTTTTTGAGCTGGAACATTCATTATACTTTAATCATCAGAAGAATTACACAATATAGAAAAAGGTGAATTTTTCACAGCATAACACGCCATGCTAAAATTCCAATTATATTGTATAACAAATAAAGTAATATTTTATCTTGTACTGTTACACAGCTTTCTAAAATCTGAAAAATAATTATAATTCATGTCAGGTAAAAAAGTTTTTTTTTCTACTATAGCATGGTGCCACACTAAAATTACAAGAATAATTATACGGTATAACAGGAAAAGAAAAAGGTTTCTGAGGTGTAACACTTATCATAATTTATTCATGAGAATAATTTGACGGAATAGGTAAAGAAGAGTTTTTTTTTACAGCAACACATGGCATTCTGAAATTATAATTATACGGAATAACAAGAAAAGAAAGTTTTTTTTTGTACTGTAACACACATTACATGAATAATAATAATAATTCATGACAGGTAAAAAAAGACTTAGTATAGCTCGGTGCTATATAAAATTACAAGAAAAATTAAATGGAATAACAGGAGGAGAAATAGATTTTTTAATCTGTAACATTCATCATCCTTTAATCATCATACGAATTAAACGTGATAGAAAAAGGAAAATTTTTACTCCAAAACACGCCTTACTAAAATTATATGGAATAACGAGTGAAGAAAGATTTTTTTGGTACTGTAACACTGACCATACTTAAATATCAAAAATAATTATAATTAACGACAGGCAAAAAAGATTTTTTCTACTATGGCACTCATCATACTTTAATCATAAGATGATTATGCGTGTTAGGTAAAGTTTTTTTTTACTGTAACACACACTCTACTAAAATTATAATTATACGCAATAACAGGTAAAAAAATGAAATCCATACGTAAATCAAAAGATTGATCATGAAATATTAAGAACAGTCTTTTCGCTGTATAACACACGCATTAATTAAATCACCAACAATATTAAATGGAATAACAGGAAAATAAAGAGGGATTTTTGAATTGTAACACTCATTATACTTTAATCATGAGAATAATTTTGCGTGTTAGGTAAAGTTTTTTGTTACTGTAACACACGCTCTACTAAAATTTTAATTATGCGAAATAACAGGTAAAGAAATAATCTCCATACTTAAGTCAAAAGATTGATCATTATGTATTAAGAACAGTCTATTCACTCTATAACACACGTCTTAATTAAATCACACAAATATTAAACGGAATTACAGGAAAAGAGGTTTTTGAACGTAACACTCATACTTTTTTCACGAGAATAATTATGCGTGTTAGGAGAAGAAGGTTTTTTTACTGTAACACACGCCCTACTAAAATTATAATTATACGAAATAACATATAAAGAAATAATCTCCATACTTAAATCAAAATAGATATCATTATATATTAAGAACAGTCTTTTCACTGTATAACACACGCCTTTATTAAATCACACTAATATTAAAAGGAATAAACAGGAAAAGAAACCGAGGTTTTTTTTTAATGTAACACTGATCATACTTTAATCGCGAGAATAATTATACATGATTGGTGAAGAGAAGTTTTTTTTTCTGTAACACATGCTATACTCACATTATAGGAATAAATATATGGCATAAGAGGTATGGAGAGATTTCCCAAAATGTAACACAAAAGAGGTACTTCAATCGTTTTAATGATACAGAAGAGCATACAAAGAAAAATATTTATTGAAGTTCTAATTACCCTGAGCTCCCACATAGTCACCATGCTGACGTTACATGCAGAAATGATTTGTTAAGTATGTTCGAACAATTTCCTTTTACTGCATAAGACTTTCTTCAGCACTCCACAGCAGCCCCCCCCCCTTCTCTGCCAGATGATCTCCTTGCTGGTGGTTAAGTGGTTGTTATCTCCCACATGTTCTCACATTACAAAACTTTAATTTACATTGGATAGGACCAATAGCACCGTGTTTGAAATCCCTTTAAAACTGATTTGTAAGAGAGGATACACCCAATAACGAGTCGTCGATCGAATGCCATTCTGGTAATGGCGTTGTTACGGGGTTACCGAACTTTTATATATTACTCTGTAGGTAGGGAATGAAATGCACGTGCTCGGATTTACTAATCTGCCAAAGTGTTAGCAAACTTTAGATTCATTTATCAAGAGCGAAAAGATTGTTGTTGAAAGTTGAGAAGTTCAGTGTTTCTCAGTCAAATTAATTACTGCCTTAGCATCTACATTGTAATGAAGTATCTCATCCATGGATGAGATTCCATTTATGAATATCTTATCTATGAAAATTATACATGAATATCTATAATCTTATCTATGAATTTCACTTGTATTTTTTAACTAAACTCCCGTTAGTATTTAACGTAAATTTAGTGTTTGACCTAACAGAATTATGCAAAAATCAATAAATTGTAAACATAAAACGTCGAAACATAAACTTCATTGTAATGAAGAATCTTATATATATGAATATTTATGAATATCTTATCTGTGAATATTATACATGAATATCTATAATCTTATCTATGAATTTCATTTGTAAATATTTACTAAACTTCCGTTAGTATTTAACGTAAATTTAGTGTTTGACCTAAAAGAATTATGCAAAAATCAATAAATTTTAAGCATAAAACGTCTAAACCCACATTGTAATTTAGAATCTTATCGATGAATATCTATAATCTTATCTCTGAACTTCACTTGTAAATTTTTACTAAACCTCCGTCAGTATTTAACGCAAATTTAGTGTCTGACTTAAGATAGTTATTAAAAAATCAATAAATTCTAAACATAAAACGTCTAAACATAATTATACATTATAATGAAGATGCATGAATTTCACTTGTAAATTTGTACTAAACTTCCGTCAGTATTTAACGTAAATTTAGTGTCCGACCTAAGAGAATTGTGCGAAAATCAATCAATTCTTAACATAAAACGTCTAGACATAACCTACATTGTAATGAAGACTTATCTATGAATATCAATAATTTTATCTCTAAGCTTGTAATTTTTTATTAAACTTCCGTCAGTATTTAACATAAATTTAGTGTCTGACCTAAGAATTGATTGATTTTCACATAATTATCTTAACATAAACCGTCTAAACATAAACCTACATTGTAATGAAGAATCTAATCTATATCGTATCGACTAATATTATGTACGAATATCTATAATCTTGTGTACAAATTTCAAATCTTAATTTTTCTTATAACTTCCATCAGCGTTTAACGTAAATTTAATGTCTGATCCAAAAGATTTAAGTAACTAAAGTAACTAATCATAAAAAGTTCTAATACTAAGTCATAAATACACTATCTATTAATAAGTATTTGGACACCCATGCAAATAGCGATATCTGCGGGCCTGATATACGTCACGCCCTCAGCTGTTAAATATCGTGAAGGAAACAACATTGGCATAAATTGCATACAAAATGCCACGAAGTGCATCTGATTTCGAGAAAGGTGTAATCGTCGGGTATCACAGAAATGGCCGATCCTTAAGGGACATAACTAGCGAGCTGAATTACCCCCAAACCCATCGACATTGGCCTCTGTGATTCAGAAGTGGAAGGTGAGCGGTGATTGTCGGAATGTGCCCCGAGTCGGCAGACCCACGAAACTGGGAGATAAAGACCGACGGGTGATGTCCAGAGAAATTTGGAAGAACCGCAACCAACCGATGGCCCACATACTCCAGGAGTTTCAACAGGCATCCGGGAGTGTTTTTTCGATGAATACCATCCGTAAGGAAGCGCATCTGCTTGGTTTTCATGGTCGTGCTGCCGCCCATAAGCCTTTGATCGAAAAGTCTAACCCCACTGCTCGGTTAATGTGGTGCAAAGCGAGTCGATAGTGGACCGTAGATCAGTGGAAATGGGTTCTCTGGAGCGACGATTCAAGATTCACCATCTACCGTTCGGATGGCAGGGTCTGGGTCTGACGTCTGCCTGTAGAACGCCTCTTGCCAGAATGCATTGTGCACACAGAAAAGTTCAGCCGGGGTGGAATTATGGTCTATGGGTGTTTCTCCTGGTATGCACTGTGACCCTTGGTCCCGATTCATAGTAAGCTCAACGTCGACGCCTACTGCACTATTTTGGGTGACAGGGTGCTTTTTACGTTGTGGCATTTTTACCGGTTGGACCCGTGTTACCTCCAGGACGACAACGCCAGATGTCATGTTGCGAGGTCCACCATGGGTTGGTATGGTGACAATGGGTTTAACCGAAAGGACTGGCCTGCCCGGAGCCCAGACCTGAACCCTATCGAGAACCTTTGGGACGAGTTAGATCGCCGAATTAAGGTGTGCAACAATCCTCCAAAATCGGTGAAGGAACTTTCATGTCTTCTCCAAGCCATGTGGAAGAAAATACCACTAGCCGTCATACAAGGACTTGTGGAAAGCATGACCCGGAGGTTTGAGGCTGTAATTGCCTCTGGTGGAGGCTCTATCAACTATTGAATATGAACCATAGAATCATAGACCATAGGAACATGCGATTAACTGTGTTACCTAGGCCATCGCCTTCTAACACAGATATTTCATAAGGTTGACAACGGAGAGCGAAAGTTCCACCGAAATGAGAAAAGGAATGTTCGTTTTTTAATATCTTCGGAAGCGTAAATTGCAACACAAAAGTAAAGCAGAGAGTTTTATGGTCAGAGCTTTGGAGGGTGAAATGAAGAGTTCTCAATGGACGTCTCCAGGATCTTCGTGATGCTTCTCTGGTGGAGGCGGAGTCAATAGCTGTCTGAAAGCTGGTTTTCAGTTGGCAGGTAGAGAGAGGAGGAAGAAAAGAGTTTTGATATAGCGATAAGGTTCAGAATCCGTGAGTTCTAAAACCAGGAAATCGAGCAAATACAAAAGGATTTACTCAGAGACAAATAATAAGTGCTAGAAGGAAGTTTAAGGATTGTGAAATGGATTTTTATTTTATTTTATAAAAATTTAATAGTTTTTAGCCTTGGCAAAGCGAAATATAGTTTTTAAATTTTTTAATATTTTATTTAAATGACGAGCACAAAGAATTTTAAGACTCAGGATGGCACGAGGCCTTTTCCTGTTAGTGGTTGAATATGAATAAATTTAGCTTTTCTTTTCTATCACAGGTGTTCAAATACTTATTGGCAGACACTGTATAAAGAGTTCATATTCCATGACTTTAGAGTCTGTAACAAAGAATTTATAAAAAAAATGTTTGAAGCGGTAAAAAAGAAATAAGAAAAAAATAAATAAATACTCAAATTTCAGAACATGAAATTTCGGGGTAAATTTTTATGGTATTGTAGTCCAAATTCAATTTAATGTTAGTGACTGATTCAACTAATTTATAGGAAAAAAATTAATTACAAAACTATACTAATCATTCAATTTAATATTATACCATCAGAACTTTTAAAAAAAATTATAGATTTTAAATACAAAACGTTCATTTCCTGCTTACAGTTAGAGAAACCTGCTTTAGAGGGTGTGTCCCAAGAAATGTCCATTTTCTTATGGTCCTCGTGTAGACATAAACTTTATAAAGTTTATACTTAATTAAGAATAGGAAATATGAAAGAACAGAGTTTTTCGCAATATTTAATAATTAAAAACACAGAGAAATAATTTCTATAAAAAGTAAGCAGGTTTCAAATAAAACCCCCAAAGAAATCACACCAGAGCATAAGAGAAACTTACGTGACCGCTAGAGAAATTTCTTAATATAAGAACCACTTACCTAGAAGAAAAAAAAGAGCAAAAATTAAAAAGTTGTTGGACACTTATTGAAAGAATTCATAAACACAGATATATCTAAATTGCAAATACATGTATTTTGATTAGTCACCTGTCTTCGTAAAACAGATTATGAGGATAATATGGGGAAAAAATTAAGAAGATTCTGACGCATTAATAATGAAAGATACAAGAAAAAGCCATACTTCGCGGCATATTTTCCCGGCGAGAAATATTTTTTGAATTAATATTCACAAATAAATCACTTTGAGAACGCATTTAGGTACTGGGATTGATCAAATAGATACCGTGATATTCAAATGACAAAACACTGAATAATTCATAAAAAAAATATTTAACGATAACAGTTTTTTTAATGCTATTGGTTAGCTACGCTGCTGCATATGCTCAGCTCAGTGTTAACCTATGGACAAAAGTTTTCTAGTGATTGTCGACTTGCATCGGAAGTTTTTATTTTATAATTGTACTTTGTGATAGATTCTTATCTATTCTGGATACGGGCACTTTAAATCCGTAGAACGGAAAATGTTTCTATGAGGTCAGAGAGGGTGGGGGAAGGTACAATTCCCCCCAGATGTCATCCCTGGGGGTGATCGGTCAAAACTGAGGTGGCACCAGGAGGTGGCGTTGGTTCACCTATACGGTGCTTCCTTTGACAGCAACTAAGGCCGTCTGCACACGGGGCAACTCAAAAGAAACTGATAACTGACTCAAATCACAAACCAGTCCGTGATGAGTCGAAACCTATGTAATTGAATGGAGCCACGCACACGACGCAACTGGTTACAAACCCGTCCGCACACGGAGCAACTCAAAAGAAACTGATAACTGACTCAAATCACAAACCAGTCCGTGATGAGTCGCAACCTATGTAATTGAATGGAGCCACGCACACGGCGCAACTGGTTACAAACCCGTCCGACGGGTTTGTAACCAGCCGACGGGTTTGTAATCAGTTGCGCTGTGTGCGTGGCTCCATTCAATTATATAGGTTTCGACTCATCACGGACTGGTTTGTGATTTGAGTCAGTTATCAGTTTCTTTTGAGTTGCTCCGTGTGCAGACGACCTTACGATACTCACAGATTATGTGCGGATATCTTAAGGCTGCTGTGTTTTAACCCTACTTCATTCGTTCACCCCAATGTTAACTTCTGGAGAAAATGTATCCAAAGATTTCCGACTTGGATTCAAAAATTTTTTTAAATTGTACTCCATAATAAAGGAACAATGCTAATTAACTCTCTCAACGTTTGAGACTTTATTTTTTTATCTCTCTTTCTTTCACCTCGATATAACGTTTCTGATGAATTATTCCATCTTGTAGTTTGGTAGTGAAAAGCGTTCTATTTGTACCATCTGAGATACTTGAGCGCTAAATTAAAGATGGAATAATCAGTCACAAACACTTTTTCACTTGAAAGTATGTGCCGGAAAAATACGTCTCAAACGCCCGGAGGGCTAAAGGAGGAGGGGCACCGAAAAATACGGGTGATCAAAAAATGACCCTGTATATTCAGGACAAAAATGACCCTGTATATTCATATTAATGCTGGCGCTGGAGTCTAGAGCAAGCTCTTCCTTTTTTTACACTCCTGTCGGAAAATATAAAACAGCCTATGATGCGGAGATTTCAGCAATTCAGATCGCCTTGTAACAACTCCAATGTCAAAGTGAAAATTTTTCAAGGGCTGTTATACTATCGGATTCCAGGGCTGCCCTCCTGACCATTGCTTCGTCCGAGGCACCGGCGTCAGCCGATATTTTAAATATTCGTCTGGCTCTTAATGATCTAATTGAAAACCATAGAGAGTTGCACTGGGTGCCAGCGCACTGCGGACTCCCGGGAAATGAGGCAGCCGATTCTCTGGCAAAAAAGGCAACCGAAATTGCACAAATAACAGATAAACCAATCCCTTTCTATACCGCCAAACGTTTAGTTAAAAAATCTATTACAGTGAACTTTTGGAATAGCATAAAGGAGGCGAATAAAGACAAGAAATGGATCGAGGAAATCACTAATATTCCGCTATGGCCAAGAGACAAATCTGTTGCCGTTTTCCGCCTCGCTACTGGCCACGATTGTCTCTCCAGGCATCTACACTGAATAAAACTGCTTTCAAGTCCTCTCTGCCAGTTGTGTAAGATTCGTGAGGAAATGGATGTGAACCATTTGGTTCACTGCCCTGCACTGGTCTCGGGACACTTGTGGGGAAAATGCTGGAGGGCTCGGCACAAGATGAATGATTTATAGACTAAGGCCGTCTGCACACGGGGCAACTCAAAAGAAACTCAAAACTGACTCAAATCACGAACCAGTCCGTGTTGAGTCGTAACCTATGTAATTGAATGGAGCCAGGACGGGTTTGTAACCAGTTGCACCGTGTGCGTGGCTCCATTCAATTACGGACGGGTTTGTAACCAGTTGCGCCGTGTGCGTGGCTCCATTCAATTACATAGGTTACGACTCATCACGGACTGGTTTGTGATTGGAGTCAGTTCTCAGTTTCTTTTGAGTTGCTCCGTGTGCAGACGGCCTTAGTGTGTTGGAGAAGTAAGTTTTGCGTCTTTCTCGACAAGTTGAATAAAATATCCCAATTTCCTGACGCTGTAACTCGCTTATTATTGGGTTTAGAAAAAAGATGTAATTGTAAGATTTGTTAAAAATTTTATCCTCTTTAAGATTACAGTGGCAATCTAAGCTCTAGAACCAACTATTGCCGAGATATTTGAAAAAAAAAAAGTAAAAAAATTTCGTTGTTTTTAGGCCACAGAAAATTCCGCCGAGGTCTTTCGAATTGGAAAACTTGGTTTTTCACTACTGAACTAAACATATACAAGAAGGAAAAAAAAATCTAATACCTGATCTTTCGTTCGGTAAGGCCATTTATTTGAACCCAGCTACTGGGCTATAAACAATACTATGTAATTTTGTTACAAAACATAGCTTTTTATCTAATAAACGGTAGTCTGTTCTGTTAAGGATTTCGTCTTGCTTATTACCCATATTACCCTGATTATCCGTATCACATATGGTCCCAGTTAGGCTACAGCCACACGAGCGATTTTCCCCGCTACGGCTTTTCCCCGAGCTTGAAAATCTACACCAGCCGGCCACACGTGCATGTGACATTTTTTCCTGCTGGGTCTTTTCCCTCAGCTTGAAAATCTACACAAACAGCTAGAAAAATAGGTCTCGTTCTATCCTCCAGCGGGCGACCTTGAGTCCGCGACAGATAAGGGCCTGTTCACATAGGAGTCCGTTGCGTTGCGTTGCGTTGCGTTAAGGAAAAGATGACGTTGAGACGAAAATAAACCAATCATAGGCTTTAAAAATTTCATTGCTAATCGTTTGGAGGCCATATGATTGGTTTATTTTCGTCTCAACGTCATCCTTTCCTTAACGCAACGCAACGCAACGCAACGGACTCCTATGTCAACAGGCCCTTACTCCCTCGCTAGCGAGAAAAACAGCTGCGTTTGCGCCCCCCCTCCCTATGTTACAGAAGCTTATCTATATTTTGGTGCTTGTTTTCCCGTTGCGGTTGTGAGGGAAAAATCGCTCGTGTGGTCGTAGCCTTAGTCCATATAAACGAGGTTTTACTGTATTCTTTTACAACCAATCTCCCATAATGCCTTGTTATGTAACACGAACTATCCTTCCCCGAAATACAAGCTCTAATCTTTAGATTACTGAAGCAAACAAGTCTATAGCAAACCCTGAGATCAATTCCCTAAAATAGAACATTGCAGAAAGTAAATCACAGCCAATAAGCTAAAAAAAATATATTGTAAACTTATCAAAAGCCCATGAAATCTCTATTATTTAAAGCTGAAGTTGAGACTCCCAGAGTCTTCGAGAAACCCGAATAGATGCTCATTAAAAATTTTACGAGTCCACGTCTTATTCCTGCCCGGTAACAAATGTTGCTTCTCTTTTATTTATGGAAAATAAATTCACTTCTATGCTGTCTTCTGCAGTTGATCCCCCGCCCCCATCCCCACCCCATGTCCAGTCCAGCCCAGCGTCGAATTCGCAGACGACATCCCTGCCGGCGCCCGATAAGCGATTCCCGATGATAAGGGGGGAAATCTGAGATTTTACGACTTGTTGGCCCGGACACTTTTGTGTCCGGATGGTGGTCATTTCGGATCGGATGACACGCTATAACGAAAGAGGTGGGGAAGGGGGGAGGGGTGCGCTGACGCGTGGGCGAAGTGTGCCTGGAGAACCCAAGTCTCATAAGCAGTCTATTTAGGTAAAATGAGATAAACAATCAAGTCCTGCTTGTAAAAGAGAGACCAAATCATAGGATGAGTCCTAAAATAATAAAGGAACGGAACTCGTAAATTGTAGAAGAAGGAAGAAGAAAAAATGAAGTAAATACGCAGAATTTATCCATCTACAAACTTGGCGGATCATTTCGTGTTACATAAGAGGGCATTATGAGAGATTGGTTGCGAAAGAATACTTCGTAAATGAAATCTAGATTGAATTATTTAGGGGAAAATTTTACTATAAAGATAGTTCAAACATTTTATGTTGGGAAAAGTTATTTCAATATAAAACTTTATTCTACTGTCAGAGTGGCTTAACGTTTAGACAAAAATAACACGCCATTAGTTTTAGATGCGTTTAGATAAAGATTTTACTGATACTTTGAGACTTAGGGCCTGTTCACATAGGAGTCCGTTGCGTTAAGAAAAAGATGACGTTGAGACGAAAATAAACCAATCATATGCCTCCAAACGATTAGCAATGAAATTTTTAACGCCTATGATTGGTTTATTTTCGTCTCAACGTCATCTTTTTCTTAACGCAACGCAACGGACTCCTATGTGAACAGGCCCTTAGTTTAGTTTTAAGTTTAAATATTACAGAGATTTACGAATAGAAATGAATTAATAGAAGGAAAATGAATAAAAATGAGTCTCGTAAACCATAGATGGAAAAAAAACGCTAAAGTAAATGCATTGAATTTTATACATCTATAAACTTGGCGGATCATTTCGTGTTACATTAGAAGGCATTATGAGAGATTGGTTGTGAAAGAGTACTTCGTAAATGAAATCTAGATTGAATTATTTAGGGTAAAATTTGACTATAAAGATTGTTCAAACAATTTATGTTGGGAAAAGTTATTTCAATTCAATATAAAACTTTATTCTACTGTCAGGGTGGCTTAACGTTTAGACAAAAATAACACGCCATTAGTTTTAGATGCGTTTAGATAAAGATTTTACTGATATATTGGTACTTAGTCTAGTTTTAAGTTTAAATATTACTGAGATTTACCGAATAGAAAAGAATGAATAAAATGAAAATGAATAAAAACGAGTCCCGTAAACCATAGAAGAGAAAAAACGCTGAAAAATGCATAGAATTTTATCCATCTATTAACTTGGAGGAAGTTATTTCAATATAAAACCTTATTCTACTGTCAGAGTGGCTTAAATCTTTAGAAAAAGATAACACGCTATTCGTTTTAGATGCGTTTAAAGATTTTACTGATACGTTGTTACTTAGCCTAGTTTTAAGTTTAAATATTATGGAGATTTACCGAATAGAAATGACTGAATAGAATAAAAATGAATAAAAATGAGTCTCGTAAACCACAGAAGAAAGAAAGAAGACTGAAGTAAATGCATACAATTTTATCCAACTATAAACTTGGCGGATCATTTCGTGTTACATAATAAGGCATTATGAGAAATTGGTTGTGAAAGAGTACTTTGTAAATGAAATCTAGATTGAATTACTTTGGGCTAAAAGTGTCTGAAAAGATTATTCAAAAAAAATTTTTAGTTGTTGGAAAAAGTCTTTCTAATATAAAATTTTTTTCTACTGTCAGGGTGGCTTGATGTTTAGAGAAAGATAACACGCCATTAATTTTAGAAGCATTTAAAGAAAGATTTTACTGATACGTTGAGACTTAGCTCAGTTTTAAGTTTAAATATTACCGATATTTACCTAATAGAAATGAATGAATAGAATGAAAATGAATAAAAATGAGTCTCGTAAACCATAGAAGAAAAAAAAAGAACGCTGAAGTAAATCCATAGAATTTTATCCATCTATAAACTTGGCAGATCATTTCGTGTTACATAACAGGCATAGGAGAGATTGGTAACAGAGGAATAATTCGTAAATGAAATCTAGATTGAATTGCTGGGGGTAAACGTCTGAAAACATCAGGGAGGAGTTTTTAGCTGTGAGGAAAATTCATTTAAATATAAAACTTCATTCTACTACTAGAATAGCTTGATGTTTAGAGAAAGATAACACACCATTCGTTTTAGAAACATTTAGCTAAAGATTTTACTTATGTTTGAAGATCAGTTTATAAGCTCAATTTTATACTTAGATCTCAGATTTACCGTATAGAAATGAACGAATAGAACTAAGAAAAGAAATAGAATGAAAGCGAATTGAACTTAATCTCGTAAACTGTAGATACAATGCAATACAACTTAGCTCATGAGTCCGGTGCAAAAGCGCCATTTTCACGACATCTTCTGTAAACATTAAAAGCTACAAACAATGAAAAGTATCTGAAAAAAAAGTAGCAAAAATAGCTTTAGAGTCACAAATTATTAAAACAGTTCTTTGCGGTACAGAAAAGCAGAATATGTTTCAGTCTCACGATCGTAAACTGTAGATCAGGGGTTCTTAAACTTATGTAGTCCGAGGACCCCCTCTTGAACCACATTTCTTTTTGCGGACCCCATCCCAACCCTAGGCATTTTAAGTCGTTTTTGAGACTTAATTTCTGGCTCAATAATCTCATAGAACATTATGATAAATATCTACATTATGATAAATATTGGTAAAAATGTATCACTGGTTATTTTAATAAATGGTCTTGCGCATTTATAGAGACGAACATTTTTATTTGGACATAGAATAAAAAACATAAAATGAATAAAAACAGTAGTAAAAAGAATTTTAAAAGTTACAAATCATAATACATTAAACTCATACAAACATTTCTTGGTCAAATATTGGTCAAAATACATCTATCTTATTATAATATGTTTTCTGTAAATGATTTTTACTTAATGAAATGGGTGAAGTGGTTCTCTTGAAACCAGAACCGCAATGTCAGGCTCTATATGTTGGAAAGTTTTATTCCGAGGCCCGCTTCTACATTGAGTTGGTTTCTATACTTTGATTTCATATATATAACAGTACCGAAAAAGCCTGTATATCGGCCGCTGAAGGGTTAAGAAAGATTGACAATGGTCTTGTCAAAGATTGACACAAATCGTTAACGGACCGTTCAAAGCACACTAATTACAGCCACCAACGAGGGAATAGATGCTCCGACACACTGGTTGACCGGAGGCTGCGGGAGTTTTCCCACGGTGAGGTGGAGGCTTCTAGAATGTTGTGAATAATAGTGTGACAGGATGTTGTTCCCGTCTCTATGCTGGACTTTAGATTAAACTTAGTTAGGACTCTCTATCTCTGGTTTTCGATGGATGATTTTTCTGATTGCGGATTGATAATTCTCAATGGATTATGGAAATGTTGTTTATTTATATATATTTACAGCATCTATGATACAAGATATATGTATATATGTAAGGAAAGAGTAGTTTATGTGACAATGGAAACCATATACGACCTACTTAACCACAAGGTCACGACAACTAGTTTAGATATTAACGGCTTTTGAAGTGGTACATTGCAGTGCAGAAGTAAAACAAGCTTTTCTTCTTCTTCTGGGGCACTACAGCCTATTGCTGGCCAAGGCCGTCCCAATAAGTTTACGCCATCTGGCCCTTTCTAAGGCAATACTCCTCCAGTCTCCCCTATACAGAGGCTATTCACACATTTTTTAGACGATGTATATTGTATTCACAAAACTAAATTACATAAAATTCTTGTGTTTTAAATGTTCTAATGGACATCCCTTATTCTGAACTATCTTTCGACACCGCAATTTCCAGGATAATAATGCCTTTTGAAGTGTCAGAAGAGGTATTCTATCCCATTCCTCCTGAACAGCTTTCCAGAGTCCTGTAAGGGTTTTGGGACGACGTTTGGATAATGCAGATTTAAAAAGCCCGAAAGCACAAAATCCATAGGTGATACATCGGGAGATTTAGTAGGGATATCAGTGAAGGGTATGGCCTTGATGCCAGTTTTTTGTTCCATTTCTTTTAGGAAATTTACAGTGGATTTTGATGTGTGACTGCTAGCTTTGTCCTGGTGGAATCTCACAGATTGATGGCACTGTGGGTAAAGCGATGGTAATTCATTCAGAAAAATTGGCGATAAAATATGGTCCTGATAGTATTTGGAGTTAATCTTGACATTTTTTCCACTCTCTTTATTTTTAATTTGCCATTATAAGAAAAACCAGCAACAATCATGAATCCCATAGAAAAACTTTCTTTCGATTCTTTGAACCATGTACTTAAATTTTTTTCTCCCCTTTTATGATAATAAATGGCTCTTTTTTTGTTGCAATCATTTAAATACACCCATGATTCATATATTGTGACAATTGTTTTCCATTTTTCTTTGGATAAGTGTTTCTCATATAGAATTCTGCAGCGTGTCCTGCGTTCAGCGATATGATTTGGAAGAAGACGATGCACATTGCGTTTATTTGCTTTCTTAAGATTTAAATTAACGTTTATCATTTTGTTTACAGTGGACACCGAGCATTTTAATGATTTTGCAACTGTCCTTTGACTAGGGGGATTTTCTTTTAACATTAAACAATGTACCTTTGCAATAGTCGAAGATGTCCGTTTTTTCCTTGGATACTTGTTTGGAATTTTTGTCCCACATGAGGCTCCAATTTGACGTTTTTTTCCTTCTTGTTGACGATATTACCTATCGACGCTTTAGATATCACAAAACCATGACTCTCACATCGTTTTTGGATAACGGAGTATGCATATTTCTCTTCGGAAAGAGCATAAATGTAGCCTTCGAACAACTGTTTTGTTAAAAACGCCATTTTGAATAAAAACAAAACTTTCAAGCCACAGACGATAATTTTGACTTTAAAAAACATAGTACAATTGCAATTATTTCTTTTGCAGCAAACGATTTTTTTATTACAGCTTACCAAAATCGTCTAAAAAATGTGCGAACAGCCTCTGTATATAGTTTTTATATCATTCTCAACGGCATCAAGCCACCTACTTGGTGGCCTTCCTTGCTTTCTAGCTCCCATAGGTTTGGTAAATGTGACCTTTTTTATTGGATTTGTGTCTTCAGTCCTGTATAATTGACCCAGCCATCGAATCCTGTGGCTGGTTACAAACCCGGTCGACGGGTTTGTAACCAGTTGCGCCGTGTGCGTGGCTCCATTCAATGACATAGGTTACGACTCATCACGGACTGGTTTGTGATTTGAGTCAGTTATGAGTTTCTTTTGAGCTGCTCCGTGTGCAGACGGTCTTAGACAGCTTGATGTCACAATTATCTGATCTTATCAGTCTACCTAAATTCAATACTGCGTCTCGTAGGTTCAGATGTGTAATGGAATCAATTTCATCGCTCTGTATGAAGTTTATCAAGTGAACTAACTAAAATGGAAACTAACTAGAAGCAATTTGCAAGACATCTCTGAAGCCTTAAAAATAATCGAATTTTTGGACACAACCAACTCAATATGCTGTTTTCCCCCAAAGCCAATCGTAAATTACGGAAAAGACGGCAACCGAATACGAAAACCGTAAGTTGACACTAAATTCAAGGCAACAATCGTCCGAAATAAGTGCCGTCGCAACTCAACTCGGCTCAACTCCGCCCCATACACTGATTGGTCTACCGCTGGCGCCTCAGAAGAGAAGGAAAAACGAAAAGCATCGGGGAGGAATGCATTCGAAAAGAAAACTTATCTCGAGTCTAACCCATTCTTCTTGCCACAATTCACCTCCCTAGCAATCCTTTCTCCTGCTTCTCGACTTATATGCCAGGTTCTCTTTCGCTAGAAGGAAGAACTATTTCTAAACGCATTTTGAAATGTGTGCGTATTTTTTTCTGGTACGGTGAAGGAATAAAAATTGAAGTAGAAATTTCTCGATATTGTATCATTCAGAAATCTTAAGTATTCACAAACAGGGTCCTAGAACAAGTGTTTTTTTTTGGCTTGGTCCACGCTTTTAAAGGGATAGGGATCACAAATTTTCATTTTATTTATTGACTTCCTGTAAAATTATTTCCCCCCCTCGTGTGATTGTGTATAAAATTCACATAAATAAAAAAATTACTTGAACGATTTCAATTTTTAAAAAAATTTTATAAAAGCTAAAATTCAAAATTTAGAGCATGTCCCGTTTTGGTACAGATGTAGTATACGCAACGAACGCCAAGGGGCGATTTTTCGCCAAATCTGATGGTTATTTGGCGGTTTTTATATTCTGGCAGGGAGGATTTTAAGATCGGATGGTATTTTTAAAAATTTTTTTGAGATAAGCTTTGTTTTACTGACCGCTACAGCCAGCGGAAGCTTTTTTTAACTGTACAACAGCCAGCGGTATGTAGCAAAGCCAGCGGGTGGGGATTTTCTGTAATGTTTTTGGACGGATGCGTAACGGAGCGTAGCGGAGTGAAGCAAGGGTATCTGAGCGAAGCGAAGATCCCGTGTGCACCTACGAGTTTCATAAAGCCAGCAGTAAGTTTGTTTTCCAATTTATTGTTTACATTTCGCAGTTTAAGCCTAACAGCTCTCCGAACGGGATTTTGGCGCCAAATTGGCGATGGCCCGTTGCGTATACTACATCTGTTCCTTAGTTTTTGATATAAATGTTAATCAATAATTCTATATAATTTTTTTTTCATTTTTCGGCACCGGCAAAATTTCTAAAGTAAATCATCTCCTCACATGGAAAATGCTCGGTACACGCCCTCATGTGAGGAGCCACAAATATTTTCAATTCCAGCGTATGCAACAGCCTTGGACTTACTTTTCATTCTTTTTATGGGTCCCCCAGCAATACAGCGTACATATTTGCCTCCCACGTGGGCGTGTACCGTTCATTTTTATAATCTTCAAGCAGTGTAAATTTTGCACCGCAGTTCGTAATAGACGACGGTAATTCTCGTTGTGGGGTAGAAGATTGCACTTGATCAATCACCAGTAAAAATTTAGAGAAATTTTGGATTAGGAATTTTAGTCCTCTATGCCTTGCCGATTATATTAACCCCATAATGTATATTAAAAAGAACCTAGGGTCCGCAGTGGACCATGGGTGTGCTTCAGTGTTAATTTCGTACTTGCATCTGGCAGTTCCGATTTATTTCAATTTTTAATTACCTTAAAAATTCTCTTTTTTTTTCTTTTCAATTTAACTTTACAGTAATCATTTTTTTAATCCTCTTTGCGTTATTTTTCCCTTAATATATTTTAATATCCTAATTTTACATTTTAACTACTGAGCACTCTCACCTTGATAACTTATAACTTGCCTACAGGACATAGAGTCGCCACGACCTAGGTACTCCACTTTTAAAAACTATACTGGAATGGATTGGATTGGATGCCTTGCCGATCGATGATCCCGTTAGGGGAACGGTGGACATTAAAATTTACTTTTCATCACAGAGATACGAAATTTTGTACATATACACATTTCACTATAAATAAATAGAATACCTTAAAGGAAATTTCCAATCTCATTATCATTTTAAGATTTTTTAAAAAATTTGAAATTTATAAACAAAATTTTAAAATGCTCCTTGCTACTTAATTTTTGAGATATTTCCTCGATTTTGCATTTTAATCTCTTTAAACTGTATAACAAACAAATCTGGGTATCAATTATTTAATCCCTTGAATAGTTAATTTTTGAGAGATTTTTTTTCTGAATTCCATCCCGATTTTCATCAAAATTTCGCCTTTTGAAAAGTTATAAATCAAATTTAATTACCTTAATGAAGTCGAATTGTAAAATGCATGCCCAGTTTTTTAGTAAACAGCATCAGGAATCTTCCTAATCAATTTCATGAATTTTGAAGAAAAATTAAGTAGCATGGAGCATTTCAAAAATCTAAAAACCTTGAAAAATCTGGTTTGAGAAATACAGATTTAAAATTTATTACTACACTTACCCATTATAAATTACCTTGTAGAAGCTTCATACATGATATTTTTACTTGAAAAAAATTATTTTGGTACTAATAATCTACAGAAATATATATATTATTTACAATAACACAATCAGTATTACAATGGCGAGATTTGCAGAAATAAAGGTCCACCGTTCCCTTAAGGGTGAAATCTAGGAGTAGGACTGTAGGGTACGCCAGAGGTGTATATAATTTTACCTTCATTATTTAGAAAAATTTGTAAACTTTGTACACATACTGATGAGAGTATTTTATTTAGAACAATATTAATCATTCTAAATAGAATAACAAACTTAGCTGAAGAAATATATTTTCAAAATGTTTGCAAATAATTACAAGATAAAAGGAACTTTTTATATACCATGTTTTTTAAATTTTCTGTTGAATCATATAAACTTTATAACAATTCTATGTATTAATAAACGCTTTTTAAAATTTTTTTGATGAATTATCCCATCAACTTGAAAGAAAATGAAGTTAATTGGAAGTTAACTTGCGTTCAACTTTTCGTTCCCGTCCCGGTCGATAGATGGCTGCACCAGTCTACAAAACAAAATTAACTGAAAATGAATTCAAATCTGCTTAAAGATAGCTAAAAGTATTAAAATAATGCATTGTCATCGTGTTCTGAGCTATTCTAAAAGTTTCAAATGTCTATCTAGTCGGGAAGTTAGTTAAAAATCGATTGCAAGATTTGTAAGGGACAAACACACTTACAAACAAACAAGAAAGCGAGTTAATAAAAACATGTAAAAATAAGTACATTTACACCATTCTGTACTCTTCACATCGTGGCTATTTTCAACTGATCAGTATCACGCAAAAGTACACCACTTTAAAATGATAAATATCATGCAAAAATGCACATTAATGAGATTTTGTTACCTTAGTCAATAAATCAACACAATGTTCACTCTGTTGCAAAAGTATATAAAAAATAGTACCTTGCACCAATCATAACACGTCTGTTTCTGCCTACCGATGCATGCCATGCTGAATTACATTAACACAATTTTGTACAATTATCTATTCTGTTGTACCCAAATGATCAATACGATGTAAAAGCAGGGGGAAAGGGTACTGTGGATAAGTTAAACGTCAATTAAAAACGAGGGCACTTTCGAATTCATCTAACCAAGATTTATTACAATATCCAAGACAGCTTAATAAGATTAGCCTCAATACGACTTGCCAGGCTAAAAAAAAAATTATGAAAGTACGTAATACAAAAATTTGAGAAACGGCTGTCTATACATTTCATTCCGTATAAAATTGCATTGGCGAAAACTGCTTCAAATTACGCCATCTATTCTCGTCTGGTGTTTTTTTTTTTTTTTTTTTTTTTTTTTTTTTTTTAACGACCTGCCAATAGAGAAGCAAACGATCGGCAGGTGATGATCCGTGAGCCGAGAGATACGGAGCGGCGTTGTTCTCGGTTCGAAAATTTTTATCGTTCCTTTTTCTTCTGGAGCTGATAAAGACACGACTTGGAGAAAGGTTGTATAAAGAAAAATTGAAAAATCGGTTTTTCTGTCTTGGATAGCACAGGTCCATTTCTCTCGCTGCATCTCCACTTGAAATCGTATGCGTAATCGTAAGAATTTTCATTCGATTGTAGACAGACGATTGTATTTGAAATATATCAGTTATTACCGGGTTTTTTTTCATAAAGCAAAATCAATGGGTAGCATAAAATTTTATGCATTTCAGTTGGAGCAAATGTTATATCACATTATATTAAATTATACTATATGTATATATACGTTGCTTATTGAACATATGCGAAGACTAACACAGAAAGTTTTAACGGGACAGTGTAAAACTGAAAATACAATTTTGTAAATAATTTTGTGTCAAAAGTCCTTTGGCAATATAATCATTAGAGAAAATGCAAGTTTATATTATATATATATATATATATATATATATATATATATATATATATATATATATATATATATATATATATATATATATATATATATATACTAGCATTATTGCCCGGCGTTGCCCGGGTAGATATATAGATATAAAATTTTTCATTCATTCCATCAAAAGAATACTGGGCTGCGCCCCCCGCTCTTCATGTTCATCTGGCCAGACAGAATGCGCTTAGCGCGTTTCTACTGAAATGATATACAAACAATAAGAAAGAAAGAAACTTTAAGGCTGCTGACCTTCTTCTGATTATACGTCTGATTTTATTGAGAATTAATAACACAGTGTTGCGTGATTCGCACGTTTGCATTGAATAATATTACTGTTTAATTACATTTGTTAGATAGTGTTTAATTAGATTTAATTAGATTTGTTTGATCCACTGTTTAATTAGAAATAACTTTTATAATTTACATTTGCCTTTATTTTTTATTTTTCCCTTAAAAACGCAGTTTTTTTCACATCACCAGGAGACGTACTTTTTTCTACATCAACCAAGAGGTAAAGTGCAAGATGCGATATTCCCTTTATTTAATCAAAGTAAGGCAGGATTTCGCATGAAGCCTAGGCCCAAAGTTTCTTTCTTTCTTATTGTTTGTATATCATTTCAGTAGAAACGCGCTAAGCGCATTCTGTCTGGCCAGATGAACACGAAGAGCGGGGGGCGCAGCCCAGTATTGTTTTGATGGAAAGCATGAAAAATGTTATATCTATATATCTACCCGGGAAATCATTCTTTAAAAATAATTTCATTAATTTTCTTATGCCTTAATATAACTAATGGACTAATAATTCGGAATGAAAGTTTTGTGTCGTTATGCTTCTCTGTTTAAAGAGCTTTTCCTCCCACTGCTTAAAAATCTCCAAAACTCTAAATGATTTATCTTATATGATTTCACGTAATAAGTAATTCAAATACATAGTATATGTTAACTCTATTTCGCGAACTTAGGGGAAAAAACCTGTAGAACTCTTAAACTTCTTCCCATTTTATGATCCTCAAACGATTAATATATTTAGATCAACGGAAGGCTTCCAAAAACTGGCCATGGGACAAACTTAATTTTTCTTTTTTTTTTCTTCCTTTTTTTTCAAATTTTAATAAGTTCTACTAGTTTGAACGCCATTGTCTAAAATTGTCTAAAGCAGTGGTTCTCAACCTTTTTACTACACTCACGACTCCATTACTACCATGACTCCATTAGCACACTCACGTCTCCACTAAACATAAAAAATAAAATAAACACTTCGCCCCCCCCCCGTCACCCCTAGACCAACTCTCAAACCACCCCAGATCACTCCTCACAACAAAACTATTTTCCCCCGCGTATCGAATTGACTGGTTGTTTTGAAGGGGCTGTATCCACATTTAAGAGGTGCACTTAGGGGCACAAAAATCGTTAAAAAATTAATTAAAAAAAACTAATTGAGCCCCTAATTTCGTTTTTCCTGATTTAAGTTTCTCGGATCCTAAACATTAACTGTGCCGAATTTGGTCCCGATGGGTGAAACAGTCTATGATTCTATAGCGGACAAACAAACAGACAAGCTCTTTTATATATATATATATATATATATATATATATATATATATATATATATATATATATATATAATATAATAAATATTACATCACTAATGAAATATATACGCGGTCAGTTACAAAACTGTACTCTAAAAAAAATAAGTTAGCACTGGATTCTGATTAAGGTGGCGTTTTTTGTGTAGCAGTATTTCGTGTGGGTAAGGCAATCTGTATCCACAAGATATCACGGGTAAATCACACGAAGTTTTGAAATAAATTAATAAACAAAAATTTTCCATAAAACAGAAAGTTTAATTACAATAAAGTGTTCAAGCCCAAAATTACGTTTTTGCATTATTTTGTGTGGTAAGGTATTTTTTGTGTGGCAGTATTTCGTGTGGGTAAGTTAGTCTATTTGCACAAGAAATTCCGTGAGGTCTTAAAAAAAATTTCCCATATAAAAGATAGTTTAATTACAAGTCTTGAGACACAAAATTACATTTCTACGTTATTTTCTGTTGTAAGGTGTCTTTTTGTGAGGCAGTATTTCGTGTGGGTGAGTCAATCTGTTTTCATAAGGAATCAGGCTTAAATCCCGCGAGGTTTTTAAAAAAATAGTAGAAAATTTAGTTATAAAAGTCTTAAAACACAAAACTACATTTCTACATTATTTTCTGTGGTGAGGTGTGTTTTGTGTGACAGTATTTCGTGTGGGTGAGTAAATCTGTTTTCACAAGAAATCAGGTGTAAATCACACAAGGTTTTGAAAAATAATACGAGAAGATTTAATTACGAAAGTCTTGAAACAAAAAATTACATTTCTACATTATTTTCTGTGGTAAAGTTTTTTTTTTTTGTGTGTGTGTGTATGTGGCAGTATTTCGTGTGGGTGAGTCAATCTTTGTCAGAAGAAATCAGGCGTAAATCACGCGATGCTTTAAAAAATAATACGAGACAATTTAATTAAAAAAGTCTTGAAACAAAAAAATACATTTCTACATCATTTTCTGACGTAAGGTTTTTTTTCCTTTTGTGTGTGTGTGTGTGGCAGTATTTCATGTGGGTGAGTCGATCTGTTTTCACAAAAAACAAGACGTAAATCACGCTAGGTTTTTAAAAAATAATATTAAACAGAAATTTTCCATAGAACAGAAAATTGAATTACAAGTCTTAAAGCACAAAATTATATTTCTACATTATTTACTGTGGTAAGGTGTTTTTTGTGTGACAGTGTTTTGTGTAGGTGAGTCAATCTGATTTCACAAGAAACCAGGCGTAAATCCCGATAGGTTTTAAAAAATAACATTAAACAGAAATTTCCCATAGAACAGAAAGTTCCGTGTAAGGTTATTTTCCGGTTATTTTCCGTGCAAGGTTTTTCTTTGTTTGGCAGTAACTTCGTGTGAGTGAGTGAATCCGTTTTCACAAGAAACCAGACATAAATCACGCGAGGTTTTAAAAAATAACATTAAACAGAAATTTCCCATAAAACAGAAAGTTGAATTACAAGTCTTAAAGTACAAAATTACAGGCCTACATTATTTTTTGTGGTAAGGTTTTTTTTTTTGTGTGAGGCAGTATTTGGTGTGGGTGGGTCAATCTGTTTTTACAAGAAACCAGGCGTAAATCACGCGAGGTTTTTAAAAAATAATATTAGACAGAAATTTCCTATAAAACAAAAAGTTAAATAACAAATCTTAAAACACAAAATTACATTCTACATTACTTGCTGTGTTAAGGCATTTTTTTTTGTGTTTGTGGGGCAGTATTTCGTGTGAGTGAGTCAATCTGTTTTCACAAGAAATCAGGCATAAATCACGCGAGGTTTAAAAAAAAATAAGAGAAAATTTAATTAGTACAAAAGTCTTAAAACACAAAATTACATTTCTACATTATTTTCTGTGGTATGGTGTTTTTAGTGCGGCAGTATTTCGTGTGAGTTCACAAGAAATCAGGCGTAAATCACTCGAGGTTTTAAAAAATAACATTAAAAAGAAATTTCCCATAAAACAGAAAGTTTAATTACAAGTCTTAAGAAACAGAATTATATTTCTACATTATTTTCTGTGATAAGGTGTTTTATTGTGTGGCAGTATTTTGCGTGGGTGAGTCAGTCAGTTTCCACAAGAAACCAGGCGTAAATCACGCGATGTTTTAAAAAACAACATTAAACAGAAATTTCCCATAAAACAGAAAGTTTAATTACAAGTCTTAAGAAACAGAATTATATTTCTACATTATTTTCTGTGGTAAGGTGTTTTTTTATGTGGCAGTATTTCTTGTTTGTAAGTCAGTTTGTCTCCACAAGAAATAATACCCAAATCGCACGAGGTTTTGAAACAAAACAATAAACAGAAATTTCCCATAACCGAAAGAAATACACGACAGGAGATATAGAAAAAAAAAAAGATAGAAAAAGAGGATTTTCACTTGCCTCAAAAGCACCCGAAGAATTTCCTTTCAATAGCTGACCACTCCGCTGAAAAATTGCCCCGAATACAAATTCAATCGCGCAGCATAGGGTACAGCAAAAATAAACGCTCTCCGGTTTCACTCTCGAAAATCGTTTTGTAGACGTAAGAGCCAGGCGACAACTCAACTCGGCCTGACCCTTGTCCGAATGTTGATTGGGTGGACTGAGAGATGTCCCCCGAGGCATTCCGGACAGAAAAACTCCTCCCCCGCCTCCACCCCCCTGTCCTCACTTCTCGAGGCAATATATCTTTCCCCTTTCCTTTCGTTTTTTTGCCCCAAGTGCTCCAAAATATTATTTTCCTTTTCCAAGTTCCGGATGCTTTTCTTCTTCTGCTCCTTGAATGTGCTTATTGATCACTAGTTGAATTAAAAGTATATATGTGTGGGAATTCATTCGCGCCGGACAGGATAATAGGAAAGTTGTCGTTACAGAATGACAATAAAGTTCGTCCGCCAACACTTCTTTCCACTCTGATTTATTTTTAAAAACAAAACAAATAAAGTAAAGGGAGTTGGCAGAAATTGTAAGGAAAGGATTTTATTTAATCTTTCGCTGTTATTCTCCTTCTACGTAATTAATGTTTAATGTAACGTAACTAATGTACGTAATTAATCTAATGGCATTGTCTCTGCTGTCCTAGTTTTGAAAAAAAAAATACATGGGGCTTGGGGTAGCCTAGTGGTAACGCGTCGGCTGCCGAGGGTGCTCAGATAGAATCCCGCCAAGCGCCACTAAAACACCTTCGTGTCTAAGCTGGATATGGACACACTAACCCTTCAGAGGGCGCGCATGTGTACAGAGTGCAACATTTTCGTAATTTTGAATGGTTTGATTTTACATGTAAGGTTTGAATGTTCTAAGCACTTTATATTTATAGTTACACCCTTTCTAATGCGGGTCAGATTTTCTGACTCTTGTACTCCTTTCCATTCATTTGTAGTCGTGATTAAACTGTGGTAAACCAACGATTATACTGGATTAGAATACGACAAAAGCAGGAGTTGATGTACTCGATCCAATGTGCAGCTATTTATTACACGGTATCCCGCATATCACGAAGATGGACAATCTCATTGTTTTTTAGATTTCTGGACATAAAAGGAATCCATTCGCAATTTGTCCTTCGGCCCAAAATACCGGACAGTTTTGAAATAAGGCGATTGTATCTGCATTCTTTGGCCTTTAATTATAAATATATCTCAATATTATCAACATTTTATATCTTGTCATAAAACGCATAATTATTATTTTCAATTTGAAAAAAAAAAGTTTATTACAAAAGGAATAATCAAAGTTGAAAGAGACGGTGCACTTTGTGCCACGCGCGCCCGCTGGTGTTCCAAAAATCGGCATGCCCGTTGAAGAGTTAGCCCGTCTGCACACGGACCAACTCAAAAGAAACTGATAACCGACTGAAATCACAAACCAGTCCGTGATGAGTCGCAACCTATGTAATTGAATGGAGCCACGCACACGACGCAACTGGTTACAAACCCGTCGGACGGGTTTGTAACCAGTTGCGCCGTGTGCGTCTGTGCTTAAAGCAACTGACATACAACGCACAGACCAAACCGCTGGATCTAAAGGGCTGAAATTTTGCATGGCGATTCTTCTAATAGTGTAGGGGTGCACTAAGAAAGATTTTTTAAAATTAAATTTTTAAGCTGTTTTAGTAACTTTTTTTACGTTTGCATTTAAAATAATACATTGAGGGTTATAAAATTTATATCACGAGAAAGATCATAAAAATTCCTTTAAAATGAAATTTTTTTCGAATTTTTACCTCCATTTCCTGATTTTTGGTGAATTTTTAAAGATTAATTTTTAGAATTTAATTTATTAAATGCTGATCACGTGATTTCTTTTTCTGGTACTTTAAATAAATTTATCGTCACGTGCAAAAAAAATAAATAAATACACAAAAAAATATTTTTTTCTTGCTAATGCGGCAGACGATTGGACTTTATTTTGTCTATAAAAATATCCCTTACGATTTTTTTATAAATATGTTTTTTTTACATCAATTGTATACATTGATCGTCGTATTTATTATAAATATATATATATATATTTTTTTTTTGGAATTAATTGCATACATTGACCGTTGTATTTAATTTCAATGTACTCCGTAGCGAAGCGCGGGTTTTCAGCTAGTATGCCTATAAAAGTTCAACTTTTAAACCAAGTTTTAAAGGTTGCCAAATAAGCTGCCATATTTTCTGATATATATGACGAAATAAATTATACATTTTAATATAAAACAAATTATACTTAATGTAAATAAATGAAATGAAATAAATTTCATATTGTAAGAAATAGGTTTCATAAAACATGAAAACATATTTATTTAATTTTATATTACATGAAATAATTTATATATAATACTAATATGAAATAAATTATACATAAGGCTGTACCAGAAAAAAAATCACACGAGTAAGCTTTCTAAAGGATGACGTCACAACAAAATGGTACTCTAATGTAGAGAGGAGGCGCCAATTTCGCATTTTAAACGGAAGATTCCGGTCTGCGAGTTGCGTATTGTGTTCTTCAGCAAACTCGCGTCTGTAATCGCTAAATGATATCCATCTTTCCCTCGTTTTTCGTATTCATCATTTCTCTTGTCATCCGGACTCCGAGAAAGTTCTTCGAAATAACTCGAGAGAGAGAAAAAAAAAAGAATATATTTTGCAGAGATAAAAACGTAGGGAAAAATTTGGAACCGTTCACTGATAGCTCTTATTTATGCGGGGAAAAAATGCATCACTGGACTAAAGTTCAGGAAGCTTAAAGCAACTGATACAACTCGTTGCCTTAAGAATGTTGAAAGGATATAATAAATAAAAAAAATTATAGTAATGAATACATTGTTTCACTTTCTTAAAAATTTCGCTCCTCACATTTAGAATGGAAAGCAATGTTAAAACCAGTTTACCAGTTTATAGATTATAATTATCAATATAAACAACACTTTATAATTGGCTTTAGAGCATGGGTTTATATACATATAACCGTCTGCCATAGAAACGTCGGAAGAATTAAAACTACTAATTGAATTAAATCGTCTGCTTTAAAACAAAACAAAATAAAAATTCTGGTAATGAATACATTAATGAATACATTGCTTCACTTTCTTAAAAATTTCGTTCCTCGTATGTAGAATGGATAGCAATGCTAAAACCAGTTTATAGAATATAACTATGAACAGGACAATACAAACAACACCTTATGATTGGCCTTACAGCCTGGGTGTTTATAAAATCGTCTGCCATAGAAACGTCTGAAGAATTAAAACTACCAATTGAATAAAATCGTCTGCTTTAAAACAAAGCAAAATAAAAATTCTGGGGATGAATACGCTGTTTCTCTTACGTAAAAATTTCGTTCCTCGTATTTAAAATGGAAAGCAATACTAAAACAAGTTTATAGAATATAACTATGAACAGGGACAATATATACATTTTGATTGGCCTTACAGCCTGGGTATATATAACCGTCTGCCATAAAAATGTTGGAAGAATCAAAACTAACAGCTCAATAAAATCGGCTGCTTTAAAATTTTTATTTAGAGAGTTTGTAGCTACGGTAGGGCGTCGATAATCCGACGTAAATGGAGTTTGACCCGCGTCCGGATTATTGACTTGCGAACCTTATTACACTACAGTTCAGTAAATTCAAAATAAAAATGTTAGTACAGTTTACAATATAATATTTTATTGCATATAATTATTTTACAGAAAAACTAAAATCAAAAGAAAAACTACACTAGCTAAAATTTACATAATATGCCCACAGTACTGTATTTTAAACGAAAAAGTTAAACATTCATGAAAATTGTTTCAAAAAAGTCACAAGTTATTATGTTATATTTTACATTACAGTATATAGTATAATCCCACACAGTACTGTAATTACCTACGGAAAAAGTCTAACAAAACATACAAATGCACGACTTTGTCCACGTAGAAGAACTTGATCACTGTGTAAAATCATCTCTCCAACATCTCCTTTCCCCCCCCCCAAAAAAAAAAAATAAATAAAATTAACACCCTGGTTAGGTAATCCGGATTATTGAAGTCAGAATTATCGGTGCTCCACTGTATTGATAATTATTTGGAAAGAAACGGAACTAAAAATTATCGTTCTAATTTTTCAACGCACTACAACTTTATTGTAGTGTCCCTTCCCCCCTCCCATCTGCTATAGAAAACTACATAACTACTTAACTCCATTGAAATTTTAAAAAAAATTATCGGCACCCTTGTTTAATATAGTGCTATAGGCGTTATTTCTGTTTATTATTATTATTTTTTAAAGGAAATCATTTATGCACCTTTTATGAGTAATTAAAATATTAGATAATCTTCAACAGTAAACAATATAAAATTTCCATTCTGTTTCGCTGGGTATTATTTCTGTTTATAGGCGTTTTTCTGTGCTATCGGCGTTATTTCTGTTTATTTCAAAACAAAGGTTATCATTTAGGCACCTTTTATGAGTAATTAAAATATTTGATAATCTCCAACAGTAAACAATCTAAAATTTCCATTCTATTTCGCTGGGTATTTAAAACGCAATATCAAGCACTTTTGAATTTCACCCATGAAAAACAAAAGTTAAAAAAAAAATTGTTAGAAAACGAGATTGATTCCCTCCCTTATTTTCTAGCTAGATTAAGTTCCATTAAGTAAGTTCCAGAGGGCAATGGCTCCGCAGATAGAGCAGGACTGAAACTGATAGGGTCCAAGCGATGCATCTCAGCTCGTATTTTCTTCTTCATTTCCTGTCTTTTCGCGACTAAGTGTTCTCGAAGTTCTAGATTGGGAAGAATCACGGAGATAACTAGCACTGCCTTTGGAATGCTTGTAATGACCTATCAACAAACGTAGGAAGAATTAAAAGATTGCATTTTTTTGAATGAATACTGGGACAATCTTTAAAAACTGTGTGTGTACGCCTAATGTTTTAATATCTTTATTATTAAGAAGCGTTCTTTTATTCTCAATAGATGCTTAGAATATGAATAAAGTTATTAATTGAGGCGGTGAAAGGCAAAGTGGTGTAAGTCCAAAGCGTTTTACTGTAAAACTACAAACAAATCCACTATAAAATGAACAAAATTATAATTCCTAATGATTATTATAATATTGCAAATAATCTATACTTATATATAAAGAGAGAGCGATTTTGTACGTGGAGGGTAATCTTCAGAACCACTGCACCTATTTGAAAAATTCTTTCACTGTTTGAAAGGTACTTTATTCCAGATGGACATAGGCTATATATTATGTATATCTGATCAGTAGAAATAAAGTTAGGGGCTTAATCCTAACAATCTCCATTGTTTCCACTACTGTCTTCTACCGATTTTTGTTCCGAAGGTTTCAACGATCCTTATCGTGGTGCTATCGCGGTGGGCTTCTGTTCTGACGCTAGCGGTTCGAACCTAGCCGTTCTCCGGCACGCCTTTTTCTTTTAAAAAATTTACTTTAATTATTAACTAACATAAAATTAATTTAAGGTATTATTTAGGTTATTATTAAGGAAAAAAAAGATTTACAATTTATTGGCTATCAACTGGAAATTTATTGGTATAATATTTTGTTCAACCCGGACAAAGTCGGGACGGGGCCGCTAGTCCACTATAAATTGAACATGGAGATTGCATTTTTGTCCTCAAATAAAAAGGTGAAAATGTGACTTACACCACTTTGCCTTTCACCGCCTAAATTTTACATTTCTTTCTGTTTGTGATAACCCTATTTGAATAAATATTGAAATACCTAGCGCAAAAGTAGAATCAACTTTTCAATGTTAAAGTAACAATTCAGACGTAAAAGAATAATATAATTTTTGAATCGTCATATAATTTTAAATCGTTAATATAAAATTAAAAATAATATTAAATAAATAATATAAAAATAATATAAAAATAAAAATATTTCATAAATATTATAAAAATAATTTTAAAAATAAAAATAATATTAAATAAAAAATAATAGAAAATAATATAAAAATATTAATTTCTAATAAAATAATATTTGAATATAATTTTAAATCGTTATACAGGAATTTTCAATATAAAATAAATCCATAATTTTTTTTTTTTTTTTGTGGTCTTTCTTCTAATTACCGTAAAATCTCGATTATAATACGCACTCATATAATACACATGCTTGATTTCGAACAAAATTTTTAGAAAAAAAACTAAAATTGCACTATAATACGCACCCTTAACTTTTCAATATTTTATTTAAAAATTGTACAAATATTTACTAACATAAATAAAATTTGTAGTAAAATTAAACAAAAACGTCAAATTCGGTAGAAAAAGAAACTTAAATTTTTAATTCAAAACAAACAATACTGTGAAATTATCAGTCTTAATCACTTTCACTAGAATACACCTCATCTATTGTTTGTCGTTTATTCAATGTTTAAAACTACGTTTTTTTTTGTATACGAGTATAATACGCACCTTTTTTTTGCGGACAAAAATGTGAAAAAAAAAGGGTATTATACTCAGAATTTTACGGTACTGTTAGCCCGTCTGCACACGGGGCAACTCAAAAGAAAGTGATAACCGACTCGAATCACAAACCAGTCCGTGTTGAGTCGTAACCTATGTAATTGAATGGAGCCACAACTGGTTACAAACCCGTCGACGGGTTTGTAACCAGTTGCGCCGTGTGCGTGGCTCCATTCAATTACATAGGTTACGACTCAACACGGACTGGTTTGTGAATCGAGTCGGTTATCACTTTCTTTTGAGTTGCCCCGTGTGCAGACGGCCTTATTCTTTTATATTTTTTATCGAACTGCATTAAAACGAAGAAGTCAGTTTCTAGACTAAAAAATGAAGCACAGTTTTGTTTTATAGAGTTACAAGTATGGGATTTCAGAAAAAATGCTTTGAAACAAGCATGGAAACAACCACGTTGAAACAAGCGAGTGAAGAGTTATTATACCCAGAGGTTAATTTCATTCTGACAAACATATACATGATCGAAAGAACCTCATCTTCGGAATTAGTGTATTTATACAACCATCTACGTCAGGGGTGTCAAACTAGCGGCCCGCGGGACGCATGCGACCAGCGACGAACATTTTTGTGGCCCGGCCAATATATTGGCACACAATAATATATAATAAAACAACCGACGCATAATTATAATAAGATTGGAAGAATTCGATAAATGTTTTCTTAATGATACTCTTTTTTTGCTATTATTAATCAAAATGCATATATTTATGTTGAATATACTGTAATTAGGTAAATACACCTACGTTTCTATTAATATTGATTTTTTTTGCGGCCCACCTATAGTTAAACCTTGTTTGTTTGGCCCAAGGTAGCCTTTGAGTTTGACACCCCTGATCTACGTATATGTATAAAACAGTTCCGTAACTGACTGACAGATAACGCTCAGGTCAAACCGCTGGACCTATAGGGCTGAAATTTTGCATGGCGATTCTTCTTATAGCGTAAGGATGCACTAAGAGAGATTTTTGAAAAATTCTTCTTAGATTTTTTTTAAAATTAAATTTTTAAAACTGTTTTCGTAACTTTTTTTAAGTTTGCATTTAAAATAATAATCTGAGGGTTATAAAATTTACATCACGAGAAAGATCATAAAAATTTCTTTAAAATGAAATCTTTTTTGAATCTTTACCTTAATTTTCTGATTTTTGGTGAATTTTTAAAAGATTAATTTTTAGAATTCAATTTATTGAATGCTGATCACGTGGTTTCTTTTCTTTTTGTGATACTTTAATTTAATTTTGCATCACGTGCATAACAACGAAATGAATTGACAAAATAAATTGAAATACGTAAAAGATAAAATATAACCACTAAACTCATTGAGATGGAAGTTTCTTGAAAATTTGATTCAAATTAGTAAGTTTTATGGATATTAAACATACAAACTAATTGCATACGTCGATCGTTGTATTTAATTTGAATATACTCCGTAGCGAAGTACGGATATTCAGCTAGTTATAAATAACAATGAAATATTTAACACAAGAAAAGTTGTTGTTCCTAATGCCCCTGGACAGAAATTCCAGTCCATGTCCATAAAGACTTTGAAAGCGGAGTAGTGTGTGTAAGGTATACATAAGATTCGATTCACAAGAATCGAACTTTTGAGTGAATGAATTAAAGAAGCTGCTTGAGATATGCTAATTTCGGCATACGCGCTTGGTATAAATACCAAGCAGCTTGATTAATACAGGGGTTGAAGAAGGTTTTGTTAAGGTTGATAGATAAGCGAGTTAAGGGAGCTACGAGAAAAGCAGCTCCAGGTGCTATCCTGCGCTAGTGCTTAGGGGGCCCAAAGTTTACGTGGCAGTACTGCTGGTTTGACTCTCTGCTGGTTTGTGAGTATTTGCAAAAAGTATTTTTATTGAATGCTAATATATATATTCCGTACAAGTAGTACGTATGCTTATTCCTGTAAAAGCAAATTCTATATGTGCAACGAATTCAATAAACATTGTTTCATGTATAAACTGTGTTTGTATCAAATTCATTTAGAGTGCCACTTCAAATTATATACACCCAAGTCTGGGTAGAAGTGAGCTATTCTCCATATGTGGCTCGTGTGTATAAAAGCACCACAAGTTTCGGAGTTCGACTTGACTAGGTGCCACCACAATTTTGACCGAGCAACCCAGGGATGAATTCTGAGGGAATCGTACCTTCCCCACACACCGACCTAATAGATGGACTTTCCGGTCTACGGATTTAACTTGCCTATATACGGCCTAGACACGGAGGTATTTAATGTCGCTTGTCGGGATTCGATCCGAGTAACGTCAGTACGGAAAGCCGACGCGCTACCGATAGGCTATTTGGCAACGAGAATCAAATTCCGTGCTTCAGTTACTGAAATTAATGAAACTAAAATACGACTGACATGACAAAAATTTCATTCTATACTACTTTCCAATTAGAAGACAACTTACGCGTTCTGTTGGACATTGCATTTCAACTTATAAGAATATTTCAAGCTTTTATAAATTCCTCAACGTCTTAACACTTTCATGGGCAACAACCTTTCCCGTTTGCATGGCGCAGATCCCCCCCCCCCCCCGATTTTTTTAACCTACAGAATCTTGAAAAATTTTCAAATTAAAGGTTGCAGAATGTTTTTACTTCTTTAAACTGGTGGCAGATGGCTGTACTAACCATTTTTCTGCTCATTTAACTGGAATACATTGAATGCAAGGAAAAAAAAAAGACTAAATTTAGATGTTTGCACTGTGCAAACGGCGCCCTTCAAAGGGTTAAATGGAAACTAGTTGGTACCCGTCAAAACATGACGGCTAGATAGTAAATAAAGGTATTGATACACAAATTATACTCAACACATCATTGCTAATTGTTGAAAATCATAATAATGCGCAGAAACAAAATCAAATTTTAATTGTAACTTATAGCTCATTAATAAAAATTGCAGCTACAAAAACGAAATTTGACGAATCTACAGATTACAATCTTTAAGATCAAAATGAAGTAAATTGATGCAATAGTTTTCTCTCACGGACTGCCCAAAAAGTCGGCTTAGCAACTTAAATATATAGATGTTCAAAGCAATGCATGAAATAATTTTTTTATTAAAATCGATGATTAAAAAAAAAATCATTCGATTTAAATCATGATTTCGCTAATTAAACAGCGCGAAATAAACAATTTCCATCAGGTTTAATCTTATATTTCACAAACATAATCATCATAAAAATAAAAATGGCAGAGAGATATCTAGAGAGACTCCTCGGCATTGAAACATACCACTGAGCATGCGCAGAAATCAAATTTGAATTGTAAATTATAGCTCGTTAATAAAAATTGCAGTTACAAAAACCAAATTTGACAAATCTACAGATTACAAACTTTCGTTTAAGACCAAAATGAAGTAAATGGGTGCAGTAGTTTTCTCTCACGGACTGCCCAAAAAGTCGGCTTAGCAACTTAAATATATAGATGTTGCATTTCTTCCGATAAAATTAATGTTGCCATTTCCCACATTCAAGAAATTTCCAGTTTTATTTCACAACAAAACTTCAAAAGTTAAGCACACGATTTGTCCGTGCTTAAGTTTTTGAAATTATTGAAACCAAAATATGACTGACATGATACCATTTTAGGTCCTGTTCACATAGGAGTTCGTTGCGTTGCGTTAAGGAAAAGATGACGTTGAGACGAAAATAAACCAATCATAGGCGTTAAAAATTTCATTGCTAATCGTTTGGAGGCATATGATTGGTTTATTTTCGTTCCAACGTCATCTTTACCTTAACGCAACGCAACGGACTTCTATGTGAACAGGCCCTTATTCTAGGATACTTTCCATTTAGAAACAATCTTAGCTTCCTGTACGACATTGTATTTCAACTTATAAGCATATTTCAAGCTTTTATAAATTCCTCAACGTCTGAAAAGGAAATGTTGCATTTCTTCCGTTAAAACTAATGTTGCCACTTTCCACATTCAAGAAATTTCCAGTTTTATTTCACAGCAAAACTTCAAAAGTTAAGCAGACGATTTGTCCGTGCTTAGTGAAATCAAAATACGACTGACATGATACCATTTTATTCTACGATACTTTCCATTTAAAAAACGATCTTAGCTTTCTGTACGACATTATATTTCAATTTATAAGCATATTTCAAGCTTTTATAAATTCCTCAATGTCTTGAATGGAAATACTGCATTTATACCCTTAAAATGAATGTTGCCATTTCCCGCATTCAAGAAATTTCCAGTTTGATTTCACTACGAAACTTTAAAAGTGAAGCAGACGATTTGTTGTATTTGCTTTGGTAGCCTCGTTGACAGTATCGTAAAAATATAAAAGAGAGTCGTAAGGTGTTATATTCATTCCGGAACTCATCTTAAATGCATTTTTATGAGAAAAACGTTCGAGGTTTTATTGGGATATATATAAATTTATACTACTCTTTCCGTTCTTTCTAGTCTGCCGACCAAGCTCATAACGATATTCCATTCGAGAATAGATCAAAGTTTAGCAACAAAATGACCGCATTTGTTGCACTTTCATTTTACAGCTCTAGTAGTAAAAACTGCGTTGAAAACGTCTAAAATAGCAAACGGGAAATGCCAATGCGAATTTAATAGAGCAATAAATTCGACACATAATGGTTGAATAGTTCACAAGGAAAAAAAAACGATGACGTAAAGAACTTCATCTCGTGACATCATAAAACTCCGTCTCATGCGGCATATTTTGCAATTGAAAAAGCAAAGAAACGATGTGTATTTATTCACAACTATTTTAATAGAGACAGTAGAAACTCCATTATATGAATTTCTATAATCCGGATCATATAACAGAAATAAAATATTTGAGGACACTGAACTTATTTTTTTTATTTTTAGAAGTAGCCAGGCTTCGTAGCTGGACGAAGCCAATCAAATCAGGCTCGCTAGCCAATCTGGAATTGAATTCTAACGGAACAGCATTAATCGAATACCCAAATCGAATCCCTTGACACTCGAATCCCAATTCACCTGATATAAAAAAAAATTCTCACTTTTAACTGCCGAAAAATCCCCCCAAAATCTGTAAATCTTCAAATGATCTATTTATGATTAAAAAGTTTGAATTAAAAGTATTGAAAAATAGAAAAAGCATTAAATTTAGACACACGATGACATTTCTTTTCAGTGATTCATTTTTTTAGTGAGAATCATGCTGTGAATGAATCACGCTTTGTTTACATCATAAAAGAAGGATGATCTCACAGGAGACGCCTCATTAGAATCCAAATAACTATAAAATTATTGAAGTAACAGATTAAGTGTACACAGAAAAAATTATCAGATTTTAAAGCCCTTTCTAAATATGTAAAATTTATGTACTTTCTTTAAAAAAAAAAACATCGATTTTAACTTTTAAAACATGGCGGTTACGTTTTCTATCGGTGGAGTATGCATTTAGAAATGAAATACCTCTAAAACTATTAAAGTAACAGAATAAGTATACGCAGAAAAAAAAATTATCAGTTTTTAAAAACTATTTCCAAATATGTAACATTCATGTATTTTCATGAAAAAAAAATACTGGATTTCGGCATTTTCAAACATGGCCGAATTTCATAACGAATGCCATACCGGGAACGGTCTACCCGGAATTGTTCCGGCGACCCACAAAGTTTTTCTTTTATTTATATAGATGACTAGCTGAAAACCCGCGCTTCGCTACGGAGTACATTTAAATTAAATACAACGGTCAATGTATGCAATTAATGCCAAAAAAATATTTTTTTATAATAAATACAACGATCAATGTATGCAATTTATGTAAAAAAAGCGAAAAAATATATTTATAAAAAATCGTAACGGATATTTTTATAGACAAAATAATGTTGAAGAAAATATTCAAATTAAATATAATAGAACACACTAAAGAATATAGTACAGTTAATATAGTACAATTTAGGAACATTTCTTTTACTGTATTTTAATATTTTTTTGGATAATGTCCAATCGTCCTCCGCATTAGCAAGAAATTTTTTTTGTCTATTTCGTTGTTATGCACGTGACGGAAAATTAGTTTAAAGTATCACAAAAAGAAAAGAAATCACGTGATCAGCATTCAATAAATTAAATTCTAAAAATTAATATTTAAAAATTCACCAAAAATCTGAAAAATGAGGTAAAGATTCGAAAAAGATTTCATTTTAGAGGAATTTTTATAATCTTTCTCTTTATAAAAATTTTGTAAACCTCAAATTATTATTGTAAATGGGAATGTTACAAAAACAGCTTAAAAATTTAATTTAAAAAAATCTAAGAAGAATTTTTCAAAAATCTTTCTTAGTGCACCCTTACACCATAAGAAGAATCGCCATGCAGAATTTCAGCCCTTTAGGTCCAGCGGTTTGGCCTGTGGGTTATATGTCAGTCAGTGAGTCAGTCAGTTATGGAACTGTTTTGTATACATAGATTACATAATAGACCACGTTATTCCTTTTGACGTAATTGTTCAGTAAACTTTATTAAGTCGCTGCACCATATTGTCAGATATTTCAGGAAACATCAAGGAAGATTAGTGTAGCAAAGTGGCCACACTCTACACAACGTGAGAGATCAGAGAGAGACAGAAGACGCGCGACTGCACGACGACACGAAGTTAGAAGATCAAAAATGTCTCCCGTTCAGCCATGTAAAAAATGTACATTTCTCTGCTTCACTGCTAGGGAAAGAATTTTTTAAATGAGTTAAAAGGAATAACGTGGTCTATTATTCAAGTAATTTCAATCTGTTGCGCAATAGTCCACATCGAGGCACGCGCGTTTCGTTGATCTGTAAGGCCGTCTGCACACGGAGCAACTGAAAATAAACTGATAACCGACTCAAATCACAAACCACTCCGTGATGAGTCGCAACCTATGTAATTGAATGGAGCCACGCACACGGCGCAACTGGTTACAAACCCGTCAGCAACGCGTTTGTAATCAGTCGCAGGCAACTCAACGTGTCGAGTCGCTAGCAACTTCAGTCGCCAGTTTCTCTTGCGTTGTGCGTGTAATTTCACAATCTATGTTACAGCCGCTCTTTTGGCAAGCTGCCAAATGACGTACTCGAGTCACGTGACTTCTGCCTAGCGATGAAATGAAATTCTAACTATTTTGTTGTATGGAATATGTGCGCCCATATATACAGTCCATTTTTAAACGATTGATCAAAGACAATCTATTGTGACGATTTTTCAAAATAAATTAATTTCTGATAATAATTTAACTAAAAAGAATACCCGGAATAATGATGTTCTTCCTTCCTTGACAGGTCGCAAACTATTGATTTGAATCACTTTTCAGTCGGCCCGTGTGCGGAGCCGCATCACTAACGAGTTTGCAACCGATAAGCAAACATTTCAGTCGCTAACCAGTTCAGTTTCCATTGAGTCGCTCCGTGTGTAGACGGCCTTAGTGTTAGCAACATAATCGCAGACAACATCATATAAATCTCAGTCCTTTTCCCTTCTCTCTCATTTGTTCTCGTATCAAACATTTCTATTAGATGTGCTATTAAAAGTTACTATTGGTTCTTTCTGGGACCCTGTTAAGTTTATAAATGTGATGTTCATTAGTTTATAAATGTCCGTATGCTTATAAATGTGATGACTGAAAAAATGTGATGTTCTTTTTTTCAGTCAGTCTGTGTACATCTCTGTCGTAGCTTGTATGTGTTTGACCTACTGCTATTAAATTTTTAAGCTGTTTCTGTAACTTTTTTAAAGTTTGCATTTAAAAGAATAATCTGAGGGTTATAAAATTTACATCACGAGAAAGATCATAAAAATGCCTTTAAAATGAAATCTTTTTCTAATCTTTACCTCCATTTTCTGATTTTTGTTGAATTTTTAAAGTTTAATTTTTAGAATTCAATTTATTAAATGGTGATCATCGTGGTTTCTTTTCTTTTTGTGATAGTTTAAACTAATTTTGCGTCACGTGCATAACAGCGAAATAGACAAAAATATTTTTTTTTCCTGCTATTGCGGCAGACGATTGGACATTATGCAAAAAATATTAAGACATGTTCCTCAAACTGTACTATATTAAATGTACTATATTCTTTAGTATGTTCTATTAGATTTAATTTGAATATTTTCTTCTACATTACTTTGTATATAAAAATATCCGTTACGATTTTTTATAAATATATATATATATATATATATATATATATATATATATATATATATATATTTACATCAATTGCATACCTTCATCGTTGTATTTATTATAAATATATATATATATTGGCATTAATTGCATACATTGATCGTTGCATTTAATTTAAATGTACTCCGTAGCGAAGTACGGGTATTCAGGTAGTATACATATATACAGTCATAACCTCCATATATCGAAGTAGCTAAATACCGGAAAAAAATTCGATATATAGAAATTTCGATATATAGAATTGATGTTAGTTTTATCATAATTCTCCTAAAACATTAAAATTAAAGCTAATTTTCGTATACGAAACTCCATTTCCAATTTATATGCGAATCACATTAAATGAAAGTTAATAACTAAAAAATAAATTAATGTGAAAGATTTACTGAGTACTATATACATTTATAAAAACAATAATCCAGTTAGTGGTTACAGTGATCACAGTTACATTCTTTAAAAAAAACTACGAATATATCGCTGAACAGCCAGTTTTGCGGAAAGTTCATCAAAGAAATGCTCGCATTCATTTAGTCCATTAAAAACTTCATCAGGGATGCTTTCCATGAATTGAAGTCCACGAAGTATTGTTTCAAACGCCAAAAATTGGGAGATTTTATTCTAAAGTGGAAAAAAATCTCCCAATATGTCGAAAAAAATTTCAATATATAGAGATTTTTTCGATATATAGAAACAGTTTTTCTATGCAATGAACATGGAGATTTCCTAAGAGATCGATATATAGAAAATTTCGATATAGGGAAGTTCGATATATGGAGGTTCGACTGTATATATATATATATATATATATATATATATATATATATATATATATATATATATATATATATATGAAACAATATATCAAATAACTTATCGCCCCATTCATTTTAAATGCATAACCGAAATCCCTATGTGTAAAATTTTAATTAAAGAGCTGTGCTTCTTACACTGCGTTTAAAAGACGAAGGTAGTGAACACACCGAACCATTTCCAGACACCATTGCGTTGACGTATACGGCAAGAGAAAACACATCCATTTCACTTGCTTGTCATTACCTCGCAATCACCGAATTTTATAGCCCATTATTTTTCCCTCGGCAAAGGTCCGAGCAACGCTTTCCTCGTGGTCATTCCAGATCTGGGGATGTCTGCGGCCGGACATCAACCGTGTCCGGTCTGCAGGTCGTAAAATACCCTTACAGTTGCTCGTAATGAGCCGTTATGGGTGCCATGGGGATCATCCCTGGAGTTGTGAGTTCTCCGCGCAGACAGAAATGTATATATATATATATATATATATATATATATATATATATATATTGATTGGGGGGGGGGTCTATTTTCTTAACAGTAAAGGCGTATATACTATTATTTTACTAAGAAAATTAAAGGTACTTTTCCATTTCGCGGGCGCAAATCTCTCCAAACGGAATTTTTTGGCGACAAAACACATTATACACATAAAAAAAGGTAATACATATTAGTTCTTAGAGATTTTTAATTTGGAGGCATAAACATTTTAACATCGTTTAAAATTTTTTCAAACGGGTCATTTGGTTGCCTTCTCCATATAAATTCCGCGAGATAACTTTCTAGATGATGGCGTGTCGTTCCTCTGTGTTTCTTGTTCCGCCATTTCGCGCTACCCCACAGTCTTTCTATTTTTTGCGTATATGTTCCTGTTTCGGGATCTACAAAATTGTATTTGTGGTTCACTTTGAAATGTTTGAAGTTTTCCTCTTCTAGTTTTTTAGTACAGTAAGATTTCCACGAATCGGAATATATTACAGTTCCTTTTTCAATGTTTTCCTTAATTGCATCTAATATTATGCTCAGGGATCGGTCTGGCACCTTCACAAGGAAACATTCGTTTGTTTCACGACAAATTCCTCCAAATATCCATTGTTGTGATAAAATCCGTCCCGCATTGTTTTGCTTCGTGAACATACTTTCGCCCACTTCGACGATCATACCCGGTCCTCCTATTTTCCTTTGCAAACCGTTTCCGTTTCGACGTTTCAGCAAAGAATCTACACAAACCTCTCGCATGTAGTTATTCCAGTTCACAACGGTTCCGTGACTCATTTCTAACTGCTTTTCACACCATTTAATTGAAGTTAATTCTTCGCTCCAAGCATAAATAAACCTTAAACACGTCAAAAAGCTCAATTTCGATGACTCAAACCATGTGCCTTTCCGGACACTTCTTTTACTGCGACAAGTTGAAAGGTTGCAGCGCCATTGAACTCTGTTTTCAAAATACAATTTCATTTGATGATTATTATCGCAAGTAGCAATTTTAGGCAAAACGCCTTTCGCTTGAAAGAATCTAACACGTTCTTCCTCTGTTTTGGGCAAATCCCAAATTTTCATACGTTTTTCATCAATTTTTGACGTATTAGGAAAAAAACGTTACTCATAAGAAATAGCCGCGACTTGTTTTGAAAATGTGGCGGTTAAAGGTTAAAATTGGAAATATTCCGTTTGGCGGCGGTTGTACATTTTTGGCGACTTTACCGCTTGCGCCTGCGAAATGGAAAAGTGCCGAATAAAATTAATTAAAATCAGACAGACAAAAACATAAAATCATAAGTTATTTTTGATGTATATACAAGGTGCGCCCATAAAGTAACCGGGCAACTTTTTATATATAAGAAAAATATTACTCACCTTCAAATACATTTATCTTCTTCCAAATAATCGCCAAAGGAGTCTATACAAATTTTCCAACGTTTCTTCAAGTCACCGAAACACTGTTTATAGGCGTTGGAACTAACCGTTCGCAAAATACGCGTAACATTTGATT